>FIZR01026868.1:0-29392 GCA_900060175.1 Ferrisia virgata
AGAGCTTTGTTTCAAGTTATTAATCATTAAATCGCATACACGTTTCTCAAATTGATGATTTTCGTTGTAATCACTATCATTTTCAGTGCATTGAACAAATCTTCGAATAGTTAAAATTGTATTCAACACAGATTGCGAAATTCCTAGTTTTAATGCAGCTTTCCTTTGAGAAATTTGGAGCAACTCGTCATAATTTTTCAAAATTTTCACTTTATCTAAAGCACTCAAATCACGACGACGTTTATTCGTAGATTTAGACATTAAACGGTTATAGTTCGCGTACTGCTCGTCGAAAACCTCTTGTAAATGAACGTAATCGAAAAAAAAAAAAACGCTTAGAATTTGCTGAAGAAAATTTACGTTGCGATTTTAATCACTGGAAATCTGTTACATTTACTGGCGAAAGTAAATTTAATATTTTTGGGAGTGATGGCCGTTCCAAAGTGTGGCGTAAACCGAAGGAAGAATTAAAACCGTGTAATTCGAATGCTTCGGGTAAAACAAGGTGGTGGTGGCGTGATGGTTTGGGGGTGTTTCGCTGCCGCTGGGGTAGGAAAACTTCATTTTGTCGAAGGTACGATGGACACCAACAAGTACGTAGACATTCTGAAGGAAAATTTGAAACCTAGTGCTGCCCAACTGGGGCTAGAAAATAATTTTAAATTCTATCGAGACAACGATCCGAAACATAAAGTCATGGATTTCCAAAATGTGGCTGCTGCATAATTGTCCGAAAGTGCTAGAAACTCCCCCCCCCCCCCCCACTCCAGACACGAATCCTATTGAAAATATATGGGAAATTTTTGATAGAAAAATACGTCAACATTCGATTTCAAATAAAAATCAACTAAAAAAAGTATTGCAAGAAGAATGGGACAATTTCAACATTACGTATACTTTTCTTCCGCTTCTTTTCAAACTTTACACTTGTCCGAATATTTTTGTTAACCACTGTATACAGGGTAAACACACTACATGAGTAAACATATTGCACTCGACATACAATAATCTCATGATATATGTACATTTACAAATATATAGGCAAACGACCACAATGGCAACTTGCAGATCGTCGTTTGTATCGCCGCACTTCGCCGGCATTTTAGTAGGCACAATCACGAATCACGAATACGATAATCGTACAGCGTAGATACATTCAGCTTGATGGTAAACTTTTTTTTTTCTCTACGGCATAAAAAAAGGCATTATACAATGGTGCCATACATACAAAATGTGTAGATTGTGCCATAACCCGTTTATTAGTTGTAAGCGCATATACACCACCTCATCGATATAACAGATACGTACAGAATATAAGAACATGCAACAGCACGTGTGAACTTATTCAATGTACTTCGGAGCGGCACTTCAAAAAAAAAATAAATAAATAAATATAAATAATAATAATAATAATAATACATCAACGCGCAAGCTTACACATTGTCAAAATAAAACCCCCTACGTCTGACCCTCGATACCAGAAGCGAATGTAAGGTAGCTTGAATTTTTTATTTATTGATTCATTTACCATTATTTGCTACACCCGGATTTGCTATCTGAATGGCATGCCAAGCGATGGGGTTAGATGTGCGCGAATAAATACGCTTCTAAGGTTCCAAACACAACAATATTATATAATACATTTTTGGCGACTCGCGTACACGAACACATCACAATCAAAATCTCATTCAGAATACAGTTTAAAAGACGCCATTAATCGAGATCATCCACAATGATATAGTCCTTATAAACTAAACTATGTAGTACTTTATAATCGCGTATAACAGAGGTGGCAACTGACCAATATCTCGTACCTACATCCGAGGTATTTTCCACAACCGACCAAAGGTAACGTATTGTTGAGCATGTGACCCGGATCAAAACGAATCGAAGTAGGTATAAATTTGAAAACAAGTTTTTCATAAATAATATACTACCTACTATCGAACACCGACTTGTGCGAGAGGTGAAGAGGAATATGCAGCCAGGACACGTTCGTCTTGGCCACATTTTCAGACAAGCATGTCTTATGTGCTGCTGTAGATATGACAATGGGGATCACATGGGCGTTAACAAGTATCAATATCACAGGCCGGTATATTTCTAAAAATACAAAAGTTAGATTCTTCCTGTTTCCTTTTCTTCTGCTGAAGCGAGGAAGAGAAAATTTACCAAGTTAATCCTTGAAATTTAAAGAAAGTATGTCCGAGCAAATTCAGAGTAAAGATTTTGCTAAATACTAAAAGTGAATGGTGAAAAAAATGAGCATACAAGTGCACTTTAAAACTTCAAAAATGGCATTTACATTTGGAAGGATTTAGGCCCCTATGCCCCGCTCCCCATCTCCGCCCATGATCAATTTATCACTAAAATCTCATGGAAGAAAAGGGGATGCTGTAAAAACTTGTGAATCAGAAAAATCTCGCTTGTCCATTTCCCCAATAAGCCTTTTATGTAGACCAACTACAAGAGTGTGTGGAAGCAACTTTTTTTTTTTTTTTTTTTTTTTTTTTTAAAANNNNTTTTTTTTTTTTTTTTTTTTTTTTTGTTTGAAAATCTGCAAACTCACGAGGAGGAAGGAAATTACAATAATTGTACAACTAACCTGAAGGGATATGGTTAAAATTTCAGCGCTTTAATTCTTTTTTCAGTTTATAAAACAGGTTAAGAAGTCGGAAATTAATTTTTTTGAAAATGCTTTTCAATGAACAAATTATTGCACGTATTTAAACTCAAAATTATCATTGACAGCAAGTTTTCAGACGGTTTAAAAAAATGTCACTTTCTACATTTTTCACGATTTTTTGAAAAAAAATGGAGGAAATTTTGTTTTGAAAAACACACCTTCCTGAAATGGATGTAGAATATCAATTTTGAAAGATTAAGCGCAATATTTAAATTTTACCCCCCCCCACCCCACCATCTCCCAAAGGCGATTTTTCAAGGCTGCTTATGAAATGATTTTTTCGTGATTTTTGAGAATAATTTTTTTTTTAATAAATTATTTGTCAAATGAGGCAGGGGCGTGCTTACCCATTTGGGATGCCTGTGCAAACTTCATTAAATGATCACCTCCTCCCCCCACCCATTTTTTATTTGATTACTTTAATCGTACAGTGATTGGTCGTAATTCGATCCGTCATTTTAATATGAATTTTATATCATGTAATGCAATGGGTTAAACAAGGCAATCCCCCTCCTCCACGTCGGATTCGACACTTGTAGCTTAAAAATATGCCAAAAAGCTCATTTTCTATCTCTTTTTCTCAAAATTTTAGCCTTCACTTCGCTCAGGTCATTCTAACGTAGCCTTTTTTTTGGAAATAAAGGTATGGGTTTTAATCTTTTTTAAAATGTTTACCTCTCTCTACCGTTATGACGTCACAGTTTTTTGAACTTGCGCTCATTTGGGAGCTTTTTTCCACCCCCCCCCCCCGGCGACCAACGTACGGCTGTGAATAGTATGTGAGAAATTCCTTAATGCAGAGGGCACTGCACGTTTTCCTAGTAGCAGGGATGTGGGGAGAAGTCTAGTTTTTTTTATAAGGTGCCTGCAGAAAAAAGAGCACCGTTTTTCTAATTTTCATCTATTTCTCAACATTTACGTATGAAAAAGATCGTTAATAGTCATCGAAAATTGACCAAAAATCACGAAAAAATGTTGATAATTGAGTAAAAATTTGACAAACGTAGGTTAATAATGTAAAAAATTGATAAAAAGTTACGAAAAAATGTTGAAAAACGTAATTTTTAGCCAAGTCAGATATTTATTGTTATTTTTTTATTACCCCCCTCCCCAACATTAAAATCAATTACTCCGCTCGATACCGACCAAAATCTCTCCAATTCGGTAAATTGGCTCAGTTTGGCGACAGATGAAATATATATGAGTGGGGACGACGAACATGGGTCAAAATTCAGTTATGTTTCAATTCGGGAGAGGGGGTGTTGAGGGGTCAAAAACGCAAAAATTTCCCCTTTTTAAGCCAATTGACGGAGAATCAAAAGTTGTGCAACATATCCAAAAATTAATCTCCCAAGTTAATTAGGATGAGAGATATTGGGGTTTTCCCCTTTTTTGACCTTAAAAAAGGGCTGTTCCTTCCCTATCTTCTCACCAAATTGAGCTAAGAAGTTGAAATTAGTTGTGTACATTTAGTAGGGGCCCTAGATGTACCTTTTGGGGGTCTTAACTTTCTAGCTCCATTGAACCATTCCAACCTGCAATAACGATTAGGAAAACAATTTTTTTTTTATCAATTTTCTACATTTTAAAATCATTTTTGTCAATTTTTTACACAATTTTCGACGATTTTTTACGATTATTTTTTTTTCAGCATCGAGGTCAATTTTTACATTGTTTTCAAAATTTTATCGTGATTTTTGAATTTTAAATAGGGGAACACCTCAGAAAACTCGAAAAACCATTTTTCTACCATGTTTTTTGCTTATTAAAGATACCTTTTTTTGGTCGAAAAATTGTTTTCTCAGTATTTATCCCAAAATACCTATTCAATATACACCTCCTGCTCAGTGCTCACTTCATTTAGTTTTTTTTTCTCGTTATTTTTTAAATTTCAATACAGGCAAGGGTAAGGCACAAAGTTGAAAATTGCAAATGGTGGTTTTTTTATTTACAAAATTGTTATATGAAAGAACTAGTTCCAAAAATTCACATTTTTATCTGAAATCGGATACAACTGTGTTAGTACAATTTGGTTTCTTAACGACGATAGATAACTTTCGAACGATAGAATTTCTGCCGAATAACTCAGGGGTTGGAAGCTAGCAAAAGAAATATACGTCTTCGCGGTAGTTAATTACCCATCATTTAGTGTCGAAATAATTCATACCATTTAGAAGTAGTAGATACGTAGACAACAGTCATATTATCAAATTACCTATTCTAATTCAAAGCTATCGTAGGGAATTTTTTCCAATCACCGACATTACGCGTGTTGTAAACATAACGCTGCGAATACCGGCAAGTTGCCACCTCCAATGCACGAATAACAATAAAATCGCCTGTGTTTCGTTAGCACACAGGGGACTCATCGAGAGTCCAACAGTGCTTCGAAGAACACTGTGATATCACGCCAATAAACCTGCATCACCTGCTGAGCTCCATCAGCGAAAACTCAACAAGGGACTTTGCATCATTTACACAAAGTCCAACAGTTTAGCTGTGATATTTCGCCTGCCCGATGACGCGCTCGGACAAGGGACACCTGTCCAACAGCCGTACTGTGACTACAAAATGGTAGTTTTTGTATAGAAGAGAAGAAGAAAAAAAAAACGGTACAATACCTTCGGACCAGCATGTGCCCTTACTTTAAATGATCAAATGGCCGCAAATTCAGAGACCGATTTTTAATGTGACACAATTTTTAGTTTCAACTCCTACCTCATACATTTTTCGTCACAATACCGCCTGTAAAACATAACACAATTAATATCCATATTTTTATTATTTTTCAATATTATGTTTTGGTTTTGGTTTTGATTTTTGTTTTCTATAGATTTATTATTTTACGTAGACCTATGTAGGTTAATTGTTTCCCTCGCTTGTCTTAAAAATAATACGTACGTATAATAGAATAGAATAATAATACACCTAAAAAAACAAATTGTTATCGATACGCAATTGCCAATTTTTTTTTTTTTTCTGTCAATTGGAAGTTACCGTATCGAAATAAAACATACAAAATAAATAAGGATTAATTAAATTTATTTTTACAATAAACTTTCAACAAATACAATTCATTAATATACGTGAAAAACAATTCGCATTTCTAAAACTCGTGCGTTGTACGAGCAAAATTACCAGAAGCACTCGACTCGCACAACACGACAAACAAATCAAATTACGCTGGCAAAGAAAAAAAAAATACCTTGCGAATACCAATCATACGAAGACTTTAGCAGGATTAAAAAAAATCTAACGAAATAATTAACCTGAAGAGTGAAAAAGAGGGAGAGAGAGAGAGAGAGACGCCTTTTCGTGTTATAAATTTTATAACTCGGTATAGAAGAAGTGCATTCGTCGAATAGCCACTATACAAAAAATTGATCGCAGAAGGGAGGAAAATATCGTTTAAAAACTGATATTTTTATTCCATATTTATCCCTTACAATTTCGATCATAAATTTCAATTTTAAAGATCAAATATACTAATTCAAAGAATGAAATAAATAAAAAAAATACACGTAAAACTCGTACAATTTTCAACAATCAAATACAAGAACAGTATCGAAACTTTGGGCAATATTTTAATAAATATTTTCCAAAACTGATAAGATAAGTACTAATCTCCGGTTACGAATTTCCACGGACCTTCTATACCAAGCAGAGCGATTTCAAGTCAATCTCAAGATGACAATGCCAACAAACGTAAGAATATCTTGGCAATTGCAATGCTTGCTATTAATTCGATTCAACACATCTATTGCGGTCTACAATATCACAGAAAATTCGAAAAAGAAAATCATATCTATAACGTAGTACTTTCTATTCGAATATCACAACAAACACACTACCACCGCCGTCATCAAACGATTTTATCATTTCCACATGGTCGGATATTTTCCAAATATGTACGTAGTAGACAGTCAGGCCATATAGGCCTAATTTCACCAGAACTTATTTTTTCGTCGAGAAAAAAATCAGTACGAACGAGACCGATTGGTAAAATGTCGTACCAAGTTTGGATAAACAATCGAGGCGTTAGATCACAATTTTTTCAACTATACGTTAATGTAAGAATAATTTTATGTAAGCGTGTAATTTGTACTCATTTTAACAATCCAATATTTGTAACTACCTACGTTGTGAAGTAAGAAAAACGTACGTTTCGAGACTGTATTTCACCTTTAATAACAATTAAAAACTGATTAATATTTCACATTTAAAGAGTAGCAAAAGTAGAAAGATAGGCGATTTAAATTCTTCATTTTTTTTCGATTTTTAAATAGCTATACGAGATTGAAATTTAATCGAGTAGAATCGATTTGATTTTGAAAATTTCCGTTTATTATCATTTTTCATCCGAAAGATGATAAATTGCCATTTCAATAACGCCTCGCAAAATACAGTTTCGATATACCTCTAGCTGCAGATGAAACACAGCACATGGAATAAAAAATCGTGTTTTTAAAAAAATACATATTAAGCGTTGGATATTCGTCAGTATAATTAGATATATTTTTGATACGGTGATGCGATAAAAAAATGACTTAGCCACCTTTAAAGATAAACAAAATTACTCGTACATGCTTTTAGAATGGTGAAAATTCGTGTCACTCTAAACTACACAAGGTATGGAAAAAAAAATCCAACAACAATCATTAGGAAACAAAACTCGCAAATGGAAATTACGATATAGATTTGCAGTCGTGGAATACGAAGAGAGAGAAAAAAAAAGGAAACCCATTTCGAGATACGTGTTTCGAAAATAAGAAAAACATAAACGAAGAAAATTGACGAGCATTTCACAGTGCAGTTTATCAAGCTTTGCAACGTGTTCTTTATTCAATCAATGTTGAAGAGAGAGAGAGAAAAAAATAAAAACTAACTCACAAAATGAAAAAAATCACCGATTGAAAAATATTATCCGTTAACATTTCATAATATTCGGATTTCGATTAGCAAGAAAAAATTCATCATTCGGATTCGTTAAAGGGGAACATGTATCATCGTCCGAATACAACGAAGAAAAATATGTTCAGCATTTAAAGCACGCAAATTATAGAAAATATCAAAAAAACTTAGAAGGCTTATTTTTCGATCGTTACACACACGTTCTAAGAAAGAAAAAAAAAACAAAATTGAATACAAACGTCAAAAGAAAAGTAGAATACTGAGTTTTATGTCGAATAAAAAAAAAATGAAAGAAAAAAAATTAAAACCAAAAAAAAAAAAGAAATTTAGCAATACTGACGAACTAAGCTAAATACACGAAAACTTACGGGAATATCGATTTAAGGAAAACTATATTCAATGTTCATATTCGGATGGATATTTATGCTGAAAAAAACATATACACGTAACTGGAGTTGTTTACAGGTACACAATAAATTAATAATCACCTTTTTAAGAAGAAGGAGAAGAAAAAAAAAAAATAAAATCACGTCGTAAAGAAAATTCCCCATGCGAGGGTATTTACAAAGGCCGCAAAAAATACCTAATAATAGATCTACTATATAACTAAATTTACACGATTCACGCTAATCGCAAAAACGAAACAGACTCGTAATTTTAAAACATTTCCGCTAAGTAATTTTTTTCCTATCATTTTTATAGCAGAAATGAAAAAAAAAACAAAGAAAATTAATTTAAAAAAAAAATAATATAAGTATGCGATATATTAAGACATATTTAAATATAACCTTACACCATATTATCGTTTTTAACGATGGAAATAAAAACAAACAAACAAAAAAAAAAAAAAAGAGAGGAGATGTAGCCCTACTAGAGTACTATCTTTCCCAAGTCGACAAAAATTTAACATAAAAATGCTGAATCGGTAAATTACGAACAATGATCTGGCAACTTTCTATCGAGACTAAGTATACGATAACGATAAATTAATCAGACAACGCATGTCTACGTAGATGAACACGTATGCTCGATAGCGCAATAAATTCATTTAAAAATGGATTCGTATCAAAAACGAAAATGATTAAATGTAAAAGTGAATGTGTCAACTTTCGTTATAAGTTATGAGAGGGGTATAATAACCATATCCCCTCTAACAAACCTGATCATCTGAATCGTGGCATCATTGGTGTCAAAACTGGACCACCAGGGAAAGTCATCTGAGCCGTTCCATACGGGCTCATCATCGGTGCCGCTCCAAGAAATCCTACGTTCAAACATACAATGTGTCAAATTGCGAAAAAATATTACTTACATTACCTTTAGAATACCCGATAATTAGAAATTGTGCTTCCCAAAAAACGTACCGTACTGAGTGTTCCGCATTAACGTCGCCATTCTTTGTACCAATGATGGGTCAACTCATGAGACTTACATGTATAATGGTTAGCATACCCAAAACTCAAAAGAATTGAGATATGTTATTTTCGAAGTTTCATTTTTACCTAAACCTGCTGCTCTCTTCGAAAATTCATAAAAAAAAAAAATTAATACAGATAAAAATACGTTGTTCACTCTAAAACAAGAAGTTATTCGCAAAATGACGAAAAAATTGAAATTTTTCAACTACATTTTTTGTACGTAAATCGTCACAGTTTGCAAATCATTCCATCCCAAATTTTGATTTTTTTTACCACAGTCTTTCACTTATATTCCTTGTCTTATGGCGCAATCGTTTTGCTTTTCTCACATTCATCTTTAAAATTAGAATTTTTATTCCGATTTTTGTTCAAAAATGACTATTTTTTTTTCTCAATTAATATTTTTTTTCTCCCATATAAATGTAACCCTCGGGGTTACCATCCCAACTACCGAGTTTAGGTGCTCTCTCGTCCATATTAAAATTTTTTAATCAGGTGTTCGTAGCAGCTTTTTCATAAAAAGTTATTCACAAAAAACAAAAAAGTTACAAATTTTTAGTCATGTTTCACAAACCACTTCACCCCCACTTTTGATTTTTTTACCACATATACTAAAGAGTATACACTAGAGCGTTTCAAGTTTGGGTTCTTTTCGCAAGTTGGTAGGAAGTATGGAAAAAAATTGTGAAGTGACGTTAAATGAACGTGGTAAACATCTGCGGGTCCCTGACCTGACCCTTGCCCTATCCCCCGTTTAGGTATAAAATTTCAACATCTGCATAAAAATCGAAAAAAATTTCTTTTTTTCAATTTTTTGACATGAATGTGTCCTAGTAGACTACATGAGATTAACAAAACAGTTTTTGGGATTTTTTTTTGCTTTTCAGGGGTTCCAAAATCATACATAAAAATCGTACAAATCACATATTTCGAACGGTTTTTAGATTTTTGTTTGAAAACCGCTTCGAAATACGTGATTTTTACCATCTGAAAAGCGAAATAAAAATCGCAAAAACTGCTTAGTTGGTCTGATGAGGTCTACTGTAACATATTCACACCAAAAAATTCGGAAAAAGAATTATTCTTCGAATTCTATGTAAATTTTGAAATTTTCAACCAAAAGGAGCCGCCGAGGTAAGGGTCAAGTTAGGGATCTCAAATTTTTACCCCATTCATTTGACGTTATTTCGCGACTTTTTTTCCATACCTCCCTTCAACTTTCGAAAAAAAAAACTAAAATTGAAACACCCTAAAAACGTTATTTGCCAGTAGTTGATAGGTAAGCGGAAATTTTTTTACATTTTTGTTAACTACATTGCGTCGCATGTAATGATCGAAAAATTCTAAAAAAATTATATACTATACTCCAATGTATACCCCGTCCACCTTCTGTGTTACCCCCCCCCCCCACTTAAATCACCTGTCACTGGAAAAATCCAAATCAACCTACGGCTACTTGCCAGTAGTTTATAGCTTTTTTTTTTTAGCAATTTGCTAATAGTTGATAGTCCAGTACCTAGTTGATAATACAAAAAGTGTTCAAAACGATGTTTCATTGATTTAAATACCAATCAATATTGATTGCCCTAAAAATATTTTCTACCCCAAATGTCACTTTGAGCGGGGGGCAGAGGCTAACAACTACAGTAAATATAAAAAAAATTAAATTTGATAATAATTGAGAATCTATAATAAATACAAGAGTTGATGTAAGTTGATATAATTTTCTGAAGTGATTTGGATGAAAAACTTTTAAACGTAAAAAGGTATCTGAAATTAATATTTTTTCGAAAATTTCATTGATTTTCTGCTATTTTTTGATTTATCAACTACTGGCAAGTAAGCGATTTTCATTTTCCAGTAGTTGATAATCTCTTTTCCTCCCTTCCAGCCGAACCCAGGCATGTGAAATTTTTTTTGCAGTTTCTCCCATATATGCTCATCATTTTGAGATAAAAGCTATTTCGATACCCATTTTGTAAAAATTTAGAAAAAAAAAATTTCAAACTCAAACGCTTAGCAAAAATGTACAGGTTTTCATTAAAATGAGTAAATTTTTGGCTTTGTTTTAGTAAAGTGAATATAAAAAAATTATCAACTGATGACTGGGCTCAACAAAGCCAGTGTTTTACTCTAAATCGAATGAGCTATCTAAAATATCATTGACTTTTTTGATCCATCTCCTGATTGTCTCACAAATCAGTCTCAAAGACGAAATTATCAACTATTGGCAGATTAACCTTATAAACTATGTTGCAGAGCAAACAGCAAATTTTTATCATTATTAATTTTTTAAGTGAGCGGCAAGTTTAGGTGAAAATGAAATTTCGAAAATAGCATATTTCAACCTCTTTAATTTTTCAAGTATGTCAACGATTATACATGTAAGTCTCCTGAGTTGACCTATCACTGATATAAGGATAGCAGAGGTTAATGTGGAACATCCGATACACCAAACAGTAATATAATTTAAACTGATTTCGTTTCAATATAAGTAAAGTACCTGGGAATCCAACAGGCGATGGTCGTAACATTCCTACATTAGCAGTCGGCGACATAATCGTAGTATGAGGGCCAAAAGTCATAGCAGGCCTTAATAGCTGCGCACCAGGCATAGGAGTCATCAACGTAATACCACTAGGCGGCATAGTGACGGACATCGGTACAGTGCCGATTTGAGGGAACCGAGGCATCATTGTGGCAGCGGCTGCGGCTGCGGCCGCCGCATTCGCCACAGCAGCGGCCGCTGCTTGTTGTTGAATTTGCTGCTGTTGTTGCTGATGTTGTTGTTGTTGCTGCTGGTGTTGTTTACCGAGCTAGAAATACACATATATGTGAAATATTTACGAGCACGTGCATCAAAATTCGATTAATATGACAGGCTAAATATATTTACTTCAACTTGTTGAGCGTATGTTAAACTAACTGATGTGGGTACTGCAATCGACACTGAACTAGTGGGCACCGTAATAGCCTCACTCGATTCCGACATTGAAACTACCGGTGTCGATTCTTCCTTTTTATATTTTGGTAATCTAGCTCTATGTTCCTCCTATAATCGAACATATGAAAATAATCACGCACGGTCGATAATGATGCCTAAATTAATTATGTATACATATAAATGAGAAATTTAATCGACTTTTTTTTACTCTGAAAGATTACATTACGAATTGAGTCAGCGTAAGTCTCAGCATCGAAGGAAATCCCCGGCTGCTAGTCGGAGCTTTCCTTCAAGATGCGACTCCAAGGTTTTTTCCAGCAGGCGACTCGGAAGTTTTTTTCAGGATGCAACTAAATCTCAGCGCGAGTGCAGAAGGGTTATTAAATTTAAGAATAATAAACGCTTACCAAAGAAATATCTTCGGGCGGATGTACAATTTTACTCGACGCTCCAACGGTGTTAATCAAAACAACTTTTTGGTCAGCATTAGTCGAACTGGAAGTATCATTTCCTCTGATTATTAGTATTTGTTCGTTAGGAATGGGGGGAAAAATAATATTAAAACGTATTAAGGCAATACATACGGAGTAAAGAAAATATATTCTAATAGGTCACAAATACTACAGCAAAATATTCATTTCAAACACGCTTACTACTTTTGAGACGTCTCAACGCGAAATAAGTATAGTAAAATAATGATACATTCGTAACGATGGGGGAGTAAAATGAGCTACTTACCCATAAGCAGGAAACGTAGGTTTAGAAGTTGAAGGCGCTGTACTGTTAATTGGTTTAAAATCACTGCCCACTAAGGTGGAGGAAGTTGCAGAGCTTGATGTCTACACATGGTAGAAAAGAATTTTTAAGCATAATTCAGCCCATCGAACAGGATAAATTAAGTCACAAACAAGTAGCATTGCAATAACATGATTGCAAACATATATGTATGTATATTGTATACATATGAAAAAAAAAAAAAAAAAAAGAAAACAGTGAAGTAGTGAAAAGCTAGCATTATTACTACGTTAAACGTTCATTAAAAACTACAAGTAGTTGAAAATTGATCAAATTTTTCAAACAGGCGAAAATAGGGATAAAAACTGCATTTTTAAACTCTATGATAATGTGATAAAAATCACTAACTTACTTTAACAATGATAAACTACAAATAAATTTTGAAGTATGTACTAAATTTTATCAGCAAGTGAACTATTTACCTTCAAACGCTCTCATATTTCTCATCCCCTATACGGGACACAAACAATTATTCAGAAAATTGTAAAATTCAACTTAGGCAATAAATATTAAAAATAATATTTCTGCGTCAAGCGTAACTCATCAATAAAAAATTCACGATCCAAACTTCGGAATGAAGGAATTCGTAATAAAACGATATTTCTGTAGGATTAAAAAAAAAAAAACTATTTCTCAATACTATACTATTACTTACAATGGCTGCAGCGCTTGGAAATAAAGGTTTGTTAGGATGAGGCTGTGGAGCAACTCCAACCGAAGTAGGAGTTCCCGGAGCATTTATTTGACCAGAATTCATAGCAGCAGGTGTAGACATCATATTCGGTATACTGTACGATGGAAAAAAATAAAAAAATCAGTAATCTAATGCATAATGAATTGTATTAATATTGATTATAAATTACCCAGGGCCCATAAATGGAGGTGCAACATGTCCCATATGTCCCATCATTGGCGGAAATTGAGGCGGCATTACGTTTGGAATCATTCCAGGGGGTAAGCCCGACATAGTGGCACTATTTTGATTTTGATTTTCAGGTTTATGTTTCTTTGCTGGAGCTTCATCATCACTATCTGAATTTTTTCCACCTAAATGTCCCAATTTCTAAGTAAATGTTCTTTGATATTCTTAATCATAACAGAAAAAGAAAAGGCCATTCTTACTTTTACCTTGCTTTTGCTTTTCATGTTCTTTGAGATCTTCTTCAGGGATACCTTCCATTCCATATATTTCAATTTCAATATTAGATCGATTAGAGAGCGCATTAGGAACTTTATCAATTGGTTCTTTATGTACCTACGAACGACATATTCAAAATTTTTCATTCGTCAATTTTTTCCTTCAACTTTGAGTTACATTGCAAAAAAATAAGACAATTAATAAATGTTTCCTTCACCTGCATACAATGAATTGATAATCCAGGACCCGTGTATAATTTTTTATGACAAATATGGCATTTGAAGTGTTTGGCTTTTTGATGTTGAATGAGAATTTTTTCGTCTTCAAACTCTCTATTGCAATACCTAAATTTCTCATTAAGGAAAATTATCGCAGAATAAAACCTCAGACTTACATACAAATTACAGAATTCCTATAAGCAGATAAGGTAAAAAATGAATAAAGTCATAAAAAATTGGAAGTTTCGGTAGAAACAATCAATAATCACAGAAATATTTTTTCAAAATCAAGTTACACCTTTTTATGTAACGTATTTCTCAAATATGATTTTGTTCTATAAAAACCATTTAAATACATGAAACGTCAACGAAATAAAAATAGGTTCCCTGGTTGGCAACACAACAGCAGTTCCAAGATAAACATTACGATTCCCAACGTACGCAGTTTCAACTATCATCAAATTTTCGGGATTTCAATAAATTCAGTAAAAATAGGTTTAATAGATGAAAATTTAGTCATTGATATGGATTTTTTCCACGATAAAATTAATTAAAGGATACCAACACCATGGTTTGGACTGTCTCTTCTTTTTCCTTCCCATTTTGTATGATAACCTCTAAGTTACGATTGCAAGTTGATGAAAGTTTAATATCGACACTTCAAATTTTACAACTTTGCACGTATCTCATTTATATTTTCAAAAAACTTCACATTACACAAAATATCAAATTAACACTGACATAAAAAATACCATTAATTAACATTCCACTTCGTTTATTTAAGAATCCGTATAGGACAAAAAATGAATAAAATTATTTTGAGACACGATTGAGAATTGAGATACGCCTGTTCTTGCCAACTGATAAAATATTTTAATTGAAAAATTAGCTGTTAATATTTGCGCCATTGCGATTGCATTTCACCTTAAAAATTGGTTTAATTGATTTTTTGAATTAAATTGCAATTAAATAATTTAAAATTTATTTTAAAGTATATTTACTAAAACATATCAACTTTTAAAATTATTAAATAAAATTTTAAAAGAGTGCAATGTACAAAAAAATTTTTAAATATATTTTTTCAAGTTCAAAATAGTTTCGTTTTCCACCCTTTTCATCGCATAAAGATTTTCATGAAATGGTAACATTGTTTTCGATTACTATGAGAAAATCCGAAAATTATACCTTCTTCTATTCAAGTTTGCTCTGAACCTTGATGATAATTGTTTTGTGCATTCGCCAATTTCAAAACATTTTGCAAGTGTAGGAGATAACACGTCAATGATGGGAAAAAATGAAAGTTTGGATAATTTTTATTAGAGCACTGTAATAATTATTATAAAATCATGTCGTTGTGAGCAAACGTTCGTACTTTTCTTCATCTGTTATCATTTTATTTAGTAAAAATTATGTTGATATTTTGTATTCGAATTTTTTTTTCACTTTTACCTTTCTCAGATTATTCTAACTATAATTAAATAACGCTCTTGAAATCTATCTTTTTGCTGTATAAATATATCTTGAATAAATTCCACGTCGTCTAGAAATTTTAGTGTCCAACAATTCTTGTATTTTTTTGTATCATTTTGTTTTTGAAATGGATTTTGGATCTTTATTATATAAAGCTCAAAAAAATGATGAAGATAATAAGCAGGTACAGTTTATATTCGGTGTATTCATACGCTCAACAAATACATCATTAATAAATATTGACAAAGAAACATTCATTAATCTTGTATTATTGATTTACTCCTTATTACGTTGCTTTTTCTTTTCTAGAACTCAGGATGGTATAGAACATCATTTGCTCCTCCTAAGAAGGAGCAACGAGAGAAAAAACTATCGGCGAACATTCAAAAATTTCTGGCCAAAAAAGAAGAAGAGGAAAAACGGAGACGTATAGAAGCTGAAAAGAAGAAACAGGTGCGTTGATTTTTCAATAAGTCCTTTATACATTTGCAAATTATGGTTCCGCAGAAAACTTAATTTACATCGCTATTTCCAGGAACTTCTTACTTTGAGAAATAAGGACAAAAAGTCATTCAAAAGAGTAAAATCAATGTTGACCAAAACCAAATCAGCAAATAAATCTGTTTTAGAAGATGCAGTGGATAATGTAAACACAGCTGTAACAGCAAATGGTACGATCAATTGTAGTAGGCGTCAAAATTAATATAATGTAATAATTTCAATTTATTATTTTTTTATAAAGGTCCGGCACAACCAGACGAAGATGATTATGGATACGTTTCAAAAGATGCCGAAGATCTGTATAATAAACTAATAAATAAGTATAATACTATGCCAACAGATGAGTCCAAATTTTCGAAATCTACCAGTAAATGCTCAAAAGATGTGTTGAGTACAAAAGTAGAAAAACATTCTATTTATTAATTTAGGCCTTAAAATTTTTTTTTATTACATATTTATTTTTACGTTACGCAGGACAGAGTAAAAGCTGCGTTGCAACGTGAAGAAGAAGAAAAATTTTTACCGAGGAAAAGAAAGCGCAAATCTAAGAACGGAGAAGGTGAAGAGGAAGACAAATCCGATGATGAAAAAAAAGATATTGAAAAAGAAAAAAAAGAAGTGGAGAGTAAAAATCAAAGCAAATTTAAAATACCGAAGAGAAACGCTCAACAACCCCCTCCGATAGATTTCCAATCGTTGCTAAAATTGGCGGAAAAAAAGCAACACGAGCCAATTATGATAGAAAAAAAAGTTGAAGAAAAGCCTGAAAGACCTATGACTGAGAAAGAAAAAATAGAATATATGAGAGAGAAAGAACGCAAATTACGTAAAGAAATGGGCATTAGTGAGAATGTTCAAAAGACAAATGAAGCATCCAAAACAAAAGCAGTAAAATTGAAGTCTGAAATGACTGCTAAAAGTCAAGGTGATAATTCATCAACTGTTCCTGTCGATAGACTGAAAAATGGCGTAAATTCAAATCTTAAAAAAAGTCAGCCATCCGCTAGTACAACTCAAAAACCTGTAAAAACAGGATTGAATCCAAAAAAAGCAAAAATAGATGAACCTAAGCCTGAAACGTCAAAAGAAGATAAACCTTCCATGAATTCTGAAAAACCAGCTATCGGTGTGTTGTCCGAACGGCAAAGAATGATATTAGCTCATAAACGAAATGCTGAATTGGAAACTAAAAAAATGGCGATAATGGAAGCTCGACGAAAAGAAGCTAAACTAAATAACGCAAATCAATCAAAAGAACCATTTAGAGAGAAGTTATCCAATACTCCGTCGAAAATCCCAAAAAGTGATCCGCCTGTATCGAAGATTTCAAGACCTTTGGACAGTCACTCATCAAAATCTATTTCTTCAAAATCATTAGAATCTAAAAAACCTTCTTCTTCTAATATTCCAAGTCGACAGTTTCCTCCGCCTGATGTTGTAACTAGACAATTTCCGCCACCTGATGTTGCAAGACGATTCCCGCCATCGGATATGATGAAGAAAAAACCGAAACCAATTATGAGACGTAAGAATCTGACCTCTTTCACAGTTTTTATCCATCTAATTTAGTTGATATTTTATTAAATAATAATAATAATACTTACTCATCTTGTATTAGGGAAAGCTATCGAATCTGATGACGAATACGATTCAGAAATGGATGACTTTATCGATGACAGTGAAGAAGCTGACGTTTCTCAATTTATATCAGAAATTTTTGGTTATGATAGAAGAAAGTATGCTGCTAGAGATTATGATGATGACGACGAATGTATGGAATCCAACTTTTCTGAGTTACAAAAAGAAGAATTTATTAGCACGAAATACGGTAGACTGAATATTATTTTGCCTTTGGTGTACATCAATTTCCGTTGTCTTTATTGGATTTTCATTTCTTTTCGTAGGTATTATGGAAGATCTTGAAGATGTACGACGGACAAAAGCGGAAAAAATGAGAAAAAGGAAACGAATAATGAACTAATAAAATTGTGATACGTATAAATGTATAAGTTCGATTACCAATAATTTTCTAATGGCTCTACAGTTTTATCGGTAAATTCTTATAAGCTTTTATTTTATATTAGCAATTTTTATATAGCTAATTAATTTTTCTTGTTATGCATTGTTATTTTACATCATTTATGGCAAATAATGTAAATACGATTTCGTTTGAAAACAAAGTGAATAAATATATTTTTCATGCCAGTCTGTCAGTTTAACGTTCTTCATTATGTTTTACCCTGTTAAAGTGACGGCGAAGTTTTATATTTTTTTTTTTCAGTGGTTTTTGCTGAAGGGCTATTTTTTAAATCTATTCGGCTGTGGTATGAAAAAGCTACTACTGAGTTATCTGAGTTTCGTTCAATATTTTATATTCTCACGATCATCACACAACTTTACTTCAATCTTGATGAAAAATTCAAAGTGCTGTGAAAATTGAGTTAATTAATTTATTTCATTTCCAGCTTCCTTTAGAAACATATAAATTGACTCTGACCTCAGCTCTTACCCTGAGATACTGTATACCTAATCCATATAATAAAATCGCAATACGTGAGAGGAGCAAGTGGGGTGTTAAGCGTATTTTCTATTGGTTAGTTTGAATAATGCGGGTTTCATGTCCCCTACAGTCACTTTAGACGTTAGATTCGTCAGACAGCTGAACATTCGCGATTGCGTTATCTTATCATTAAGTTTTATTCTCTTATTCTGGTTGTGAAAATTGAGACGTTGTGTTATGAAATTGGTTTATTATATCATTCAATCAAAATGTGAACTATTGCAATTTGTTCGAGTAATATTTATAGAATTTTATCTTTGCACACTTTATCAACTATAATGTAATTCATTCCACTCAATAGTGAATTAGTGGTACGTTTTGTACGGTATACAAATTCATTGCCAAGGTATCACCTTTATTTCATATTTCTTCTCTTGATTCGTGAAAGTATGATAAATTGATGAATTAAAATGTCGTACGTAGTAAATCTATTGAAAAATTTAAAATCCAAACCTTTGATAAGAGGAATGGTGATATATTCGGTGAGTTGGCCATGTAGCAGTTTGATACAACAAAGTTTCGATAACATAGAGAAATATAGTTTAAGTCGAGCTTTAAAATTTAGTCTTTATGGTAGTTTATTTGTGGCTCCTTCTTTATATGGGTGGATGAAATTCTCTTGTTTAATATGGCCTCAAAATACATTGAAATACGCGCTAATAAAAGTAAGTTGCTTCATATTTAGCAGTATTTGAAACTATAGATTACTAAATCAATTTTTTTTTTCTATACATACAGAGTCTCGTAGAACAAGTTTCATACGGTCCTTTCGCTATGTGTTCCTTCTTTTTTATCATGACTCTCTTAGATAATGGATCAGTTGAAGATGGACTGAAAGAAATTTCAACAAAATTTTTCCCTACTTGGAAGGTTTGCTGGTTATACATCTTCTTATTGAAGATATATCGTTCAAAGTCAGAAATTAATGTTATTGATTTATGTATTACTTAATTATATTTTCAGATAGCAGTTTTTGTGTGGCCTTTCATTCAAACAATGAATTATACTTTTATACCAGAAAAAAATCGTGTTCCATTTATTGGATTTTGCAGCGTAGGTTGGACTATATTTCTCGCTTTTGTGAAATATCAACAAAAACATGCCATCAACAAAGAACATGCTTCAGAAGATTAGTGTTGATGTTGCAGATTCGGTGTTAGGTAAGTGTTTGAATTTACCTTCAATTTTTGTGTTACATAATATATAACTTGGTACTTCATGGTTGTAGATGTTGTTCTTCCTTAGGGAATTTCAAAGACGTATTTGTAAAAGTCCTAATGCATACTTTGCATTCAAATTCCAAAGACGAAATGATGGACTGATCGGTCTTTTTGTTTTTGATAAAGTGATCTCGTATCGCGTCACATTTTCGTGAACGTAAGTTGATATGTTTAAGCATTTTTATTAAATATGACCATCTGTTAAATGACTTTTTTATTTTATGTTGAAACGTTCGAGTTTGAAATGAAAATTTTGTTCGATAGTTACCTTGCTTTTTTAGTTTAATTTTCTATGTCATTTTAAACTCGACATTCCATTCCCGTGATTGTTATGGTTGATGCAACCAATGAAAAATTTTAATTTTATAACATCTTAAAAATAAAAGTTTTCAGAAATATTCCCTTGATTCGCCTAATTATTAATGATTTTTACTTATGTACGTTGTAATCATGAGAATTTTGTTGCTCAGAAAAATAATGCTATAATTTTTATTCGTTGGCTCGATAAAATACGAATTCAGGTACAAACTGAAATTAGTTGTTTTTAAAACAAAACAATTAAATTGAAATTTAATCGGAGTTCGAATTATTATACGAGTACTAGGTATTATCTTAAAACAGAATTGTGATACTTATTCTTCTCTTTCCTTTATTTGTTAATCTTATCTTCTAAAATATTTTTTTTTTAAAGTTATGGAAAACGTTTGTATGGCTTTCTTTATCTAATTATTGATACTATTGCTATTTCAACACTCGGCATTTTTTCATTTCTATAGATTCTCGTTAATTTTCATCCAACATGAAAGTAAAAATTCATTACTTACGTTTTGAATCGGTAGATATCTGTTTATATTACTAAACACAAAACTATCAAGATTATAACATCTAAGTGCATCAAAATTTTTCATTTATTGACTCAATGTGGATTTGGATTTCTTGATCTTATTAAACATGTTTCGTCTCGTTTGCTTGAATTTTGAAACGATTTCTTCTACTTTATTTGTTGATTTCGTTGACCATATTTTTATTTGCGGCTTGTTTAATTCGCTTTTAAAGCAGGTTTTTGACTTCGAAAAAAACAAAAAAATAATAATAAATAAGAATTTGTACGTTATGCGAGTTATACCTAAACCTAAGCTTTCGAAAATCAATCGGAAAAAAATTAATGGAGTAATTACGAGTGCATCCAATTATTAAATTCACAACATACACATCTCTACCTATACCTATTCGCTTACGCTTCTGAAAAATATACGAGCCTGTGATTAACTAAACAGTTACTGAGTTACCTAATACTTTATGATTTGTATTTTAGAAACAATAAACAATAAAATGAAATGCTAAGTAACAAATTTTACAATCTGTAGTTCAGTAGGAATTGAACAAATGAACATAATGAAAATGAATAAATGCAAATTTTTTGATTATACGTAATAATTTATGCAGGTATATACATTGTACATAATGTAGCTGCATTTCAAAATAAAAATATGAATCACAGAAAAGTACGTAGAGTGTAAACTACATAATTGGTGATATTGAATTTCCAAACGGATTTGGGAATTTTTTCATTGCTATGGGCGGAAACAAATTACTTTGAGTTTTTCTATGTTTTAACGATAATGGCAGATTTCGTGGTGTATCGAAAGATTGTGACTTTTTAAAATTATCATTTAAAGAATAGCTATTAATTTCAGTATTGAGTACATCATTTTCTACGCTAGCTCTTCGAGAAATATTGAACAATGGACTTCCAAACACGTTGTAAAGTGCATTTAAATTCTTAGAATCCATTTTTGAACTGTAATTTATACAAATTTTATTAAGCTCCGAACGTTTAATGTGTTATTAGCTATTACAAGCTCGTGTTAATTGCTCTAATTGTGGAATTTGTTCAGTGTACGTATGATTTGAAAGTAGGGTGTCGATATTGAATGACTAAAATAAAAAAAGGTGTAGTAGTTACCTTGACATGTATCTTTTGCTAGATTGTGATTCATCATCATACGCTTTTTTGCCTGATGCACTTTTACGTGTTTTAATGGAATCCATTAGATTCGAAATACTGCAATTAGATTCAAAATTAATTACTTAACACCTCTCTAATTATTATTATATTGGATACAAAACTAAATAACGTACGCTTTGCCGATTTGCTTCTTGTCCATTTCTTTTTGAATAGAATCTGGAATTTCTTTGGTTGTGTATGTCTGAAGAAGAAAAAAAAATAATGACAATTCTTAGCAATTATCGCATTGTAAATAAATTTGTTATATCTTCTACATTTATAAGAATTACGCTCATTTAGTCGTCGCGCTTCGACTACTTCATTTGGAAAAATTAAACGTAAATTTTCAAATTACTAAGCAAAAGCAATAAGCCGATGATTGCTGTTGATAAAAGTATTACTAAATCGTAGAGATTCACTTTTCTCGTGAATAGAAAGAACATTCGTAACCATTGCTCAGCAAATATGACCGACGAGGAGAAAGTGACCAACGGCAGAAATTTTCGAGGGTCGCATCAACTTCGAAATACCGAATTTGCCGCTACGCACGTAAACATCACGGAAATTAACGAATCTGTGATTAAAACGGCGGAAGAAAAATTACAAGATGTGACTGGCAATTTACTCCACAGTCCTGATATCGAGCCTTCAATATATCAAACCGATGTCGTCACCACAGATGATGTTACAACAACGACAGCTGCCACAGAAGCAGCACCTGTAACAACCGAAACACCGTCAGAAGATGTCACGGCAGAGCCGCAACCATCTGCATCAGCTGATTCGGAAATACCATCTGCCGAAAGTAAACCCCCCGACCAACCACCTGCTGAAACAGACGTTCAAGATCCTGCTGGAGAACCGTTGTCCGATTCGGAAATGAGACTTGAACCAACTGATGCTAGAGAAGAAACAGATATGAGAACTGATCTTAGCGAAGAACCAGAGCCGACAACAACAACTGCTGATGCGACAACACCAACGAAAGAACTGACAGAAGAAAAAGCTGAAGTAACAAGTGAAAAAGGTGTAAAACCGACTAGCGCAGGGGATGTTAAAAAAACTACCGAATCTACTACAACGGAGGCTCCGACTAGGGAACCATACCAGATTGACATACCGATTCAAAGAAAAATTAATAAACGAACCAAGAGAAAATTATGGGAAGAGATAGAAAAACGTAAACCTCTGATTCCGAAGTATGTCGAACGTCATATACAAAAGTACGCTAAACCGCCATTTGAATTATGGGGATGTAAATTTAGAGGTAAAGGTTCATGTTACGGATGCGGCGGATAACTCAGAAACTTACCGTGTCACTTGAATATCGTGAACTACCCGATGAGCTTTTCGTATTAAAATTATCTTTTTGTATATCCAAATCTTCTAAGTTAAGTCCTGCTTCTGCTGAATGGCTCGTTCGTGTCAATAATACTGGTGACCTGTCAAAAAGTTATATAAAGAGCTAAAAACTTATTATGCGTAATTTTACTATAATACGGTGTTAGCTTTATGATTAGAACTCACGCAAAAAAGCGACTGCATAAGTAGTTAACAGACTACCTACCTCTGTTAATGATTTTACTACCTGAAAATGTCTTATCACTCACATATATGTATTGGATTTTGGAATAAATTCATGTTCAATTTTTCCTACAAAAATCATTTTCCTCGGAAAATAATGATACAATTTCCATTATTGCATAGGAAAACAAAAGAAAAACATATACGAAAAGCCTGCGCAACAAATCATGCAATATTACTAATTAATTCATTCCGTTTCAGATAGATGCCTATTTTACATCACTTTCTAGCTTAAGGAAGAATAACTATTTATGTTAGAGTATCTAATCAACTTACACAAGTAATAGCTTTCAAATAATGCAAACGTGGATCTTAAAATAATCAAATGAAGTGTAAAAGAAAGAAAAAATTTTCACGCATCACACGTTAATCCAACGCACAAGTTTATTGTAAATTTCACATAACACACAAACGAAGTAAATTGTATAAAAATGACAAACAAAACAGTGAGAGAATGAATGAATTAATTACTATCACGACGTAAAGTTATGCACGTACATATGTAATTTTATTCTTACGTGTTATCAGTTTCCAACTTTTTTAGAAGTCTCTCATTTTCTCTACAAACAAGTTGATGATCACGTATTAATAAATCTCTCGAATGGAATAGGTCAGCATTCTCTTTTCTTAAAGCTTCATTTTCGACGGCATAATGCTTTATCAGATCCACTAATTCAGAGCTTTCCATTTGTGCTAACTTTTCAATATTAATCTGAGGAGGAGTTTTCAAACGTTCAGCTAAAGATCCTGAAGAAATAATCGTTGAATTTATAATTATTTTGTAATGATTTGCAAACATTGGTTGCTTTTATACGCACGTGCATCGTAGTATAAATTTTTTTAGATACCTGATTTATTTTTAAGTCCATCGACGTATGATTTATTTAAATCTAAAGCCATTCTCAAGCGTTCGTTTTCATTTTCTAGAGCTTCGACTTCGCGTTTTAAAGCCAGAATTAAAGACTCTCTGGGATCCTAGACATAAGTCAATTATAAAATATTAAATTGTTTTTTTGCAAAATAATTCAAAGCGAGAGATTTCTAAAAAAAAACGTTTTTTTTTTACCATAACTACGATTGGCTTAGTTCTGATTTTTTTAGCACGAGCCGCGTATCTAAGCGTATTCATTGTTTCAGAAAGATTTGATAATGTAGGAGGGATACAGGCTATCTGAAAAACAACATTTGAAGTAGAAATATTGGAAGGTAAGTAATTGTTAATTACTAATTTAAAATTAGGCTTTACAGTTCCACGGATGTAGGTAGATAAATTAGGAATGGAGTTCTGGGTAGAGAGGTATATAGTCTAACCGCCGGTAACACTTACCATTAACGTAACACCGCTTCCTGCCAAACTATCAGCTAATAATTTTGTTAGTTTGCTATCTCTGTATGGAATATGACCATTTCTTTTTCGAGGGTCACTGAGGGAAGCTATACAATATCCTTTGAAAATAACATTTGTTTGAAAAAAAATTTAGTTCTTTGGTTGCCAACCCGAAATTTTTTTAAAAATGAGATCGAAATATTCATTTTTACTTACCCAACACCATTAAACTTTTATTAATATTATTCGCTTCTTCCAAAGTTTTACCAGTGCTATTTGTTTTTTTAGTCATTTCACTCCCTGCTAAATCAACGAAGTTAATTTTACCGTGCTTCGTGATGAATACTTCAGAATCGGTCATCTTGAAAACAAGCACACGAAAAACAATAATAATACTATAGTATTTTAATTAAATATGACGAAACTAAAAGTTATTATGCGAAAATGTGTATATTTACTTGTTGCTCGGAAGTAATATGAACTGTCAAGATTGTATGACTTCTGCCTGAATAGTTATTCATATTATGTTGGCCAATTGAGCGATTCCTCATACCTAAGTAAGCAGCAATACAGTTCTTATTCTATCAGTGAAATATAATAAACAAAAATAATTTGGTGCACTAGGTGCATCATTAAGTGTACCTTACCTTCTTCAAGAACAGCCTGAAGATCATCCAATTCTTCACAATCAACGGTAAATAAATTTTCAACAAAGAAGCCTCGAGATTTCTTTGACCACCTTACTGAAAGAGGTTTCCTTGTAGTACCAGGATTCAATAAATCTATGACCTAAATCAAAAAAATTTAAGTAATCGTATAATTGAAACTTTCCATCTTCTTGAAATTAATTCATATCTCTCGAATACCTTTTCGTTATAAATCTCTAAAAAAGATGCTTTTAATACAAAATGTACTTTTGCTTTCTCTTGTAACAACTGAAATAAATGTAAAAAAGATCGAAATATTAAACCATGCTGAGTCGAGAATGGATCGACTTTCTTTTTGAAAAACTGAAAATCAAGATTTTTATTAAAGTTTAAAATGTCAAGTTGGAAATGTTTTAGTTCATCGGTCAAGGTTTTTTTTTACCAATCCTGGAGGTCCAGTTAGTGTATGAGTTTTACCGCTCCCCGTTTGACCGTAACAAAAACAGGTGGTATTGTATCCTTCTAAAGCCATACTTATAAGTTTTTTGATTCCGCAAAAATTGAAAACGTCATTTTGCGTTGCTCCAGGTTCAAAAACAACATTAAATGAAAATAATTTTGATTTTGGCCCGTTTCCACCTGTATAAATGTTCAATCCTTCTACCTGAAATAGATTTTCAGTGTATTAAAAAAAAGAGAAGACAGATTTCTTCACTTTTGCAAAAAGTTGAGCGAGTTTTATTACCAATATTTGACCATTTCCAGGAAATGTTACTACATTCGGATCATTAGTTTTTATTTCTTTGTTATTTAATGGCCTCACTCTGTGACAAACATTCTAGTATTAATATTTCCAATTTTTAAAGGAGTGAGAAAATTTAACAAAGAAAAATCATCACCGAACAACTACGTTAATCCCGCCTTCATCTGATTCTTCGCCTGTTTTAGGTAAACTACTACTGGAACCGAACTGATCGAGTTTTTCTAAAGATCGCGAAAATATTGAGCTAGAATAAAAAAAATATCGAATTATTTCAGTAATAAATACAGTCGTTTCGAGAGAAATCCTCCCGTAATTAAAATTTATCAGGGTTGTAACTTTATTTTCACGGTCAAGTTCCTATTCATCTACCTGCTTAATTTTTAGGAAATAATATCGCTGGGCACAAGGAAAAGCAATGAATTTTTATGGGTCGCAAATTTTCAACTCAAAGGAATTAGTGTTATAAAATAAGTAAAGATACTATTATTTAAAAACACAATGGGCTAACGTATACCTACATGTCTTAAATTGTGCCCGCGCGTATAAGCATTATTAAAGTAATTCGTGAATCAAAAATTCAATATTTAGTCACGAAAAACCATGAAAAAACATCACGTGTTTGCTGTCCGATTTGAAGCTTGGAAATAATTCCATCGACATTAACCCATGATCAGATATCAACAAAAGGGGTAAGTTTGAAAAGAAAACGATCTTAATGGAATTACTACAGCCACTATTATTATACTTACTCGTTACTTCCACCCTTAGGAGAAAAAGGTGCGCCAGTTTTGGTCTGTTTATTAGAATATTTATTTGCCATAATATGTTCAAAATCATGTTACTCGAATTTTCGTCAATTTCAGTCACTGAACAAAATTATAAATTCAATAATATCTACGTAAAATTAAAAATAGGTAAGTAATTAAAAGATTCAGTCTACATTGACAAGCAATAATGGAATGCTTCGCGATAAATTTATAATTTTAACCATTAAATGTATTTAATTCGCATAATTGCCGGTCATAATAGACTAAATTTTTGGTATTTTTGAATCCACAAATATACATTTTTTACGGCGAATTTTTTTTTCAGCCATCTCGTCAATTACACTTGATAATTCAACTTTCCGCCAAGCTAATTACAAAATAAATTAAAATCAATAATGTATTGGTCTGTGTTAATTTTCATCATAAATACTCGTGCATGCTTTTATAATCTACGAAAAAAATACCGCATTTATAGTGTGAGGTTTACACATACATACCTATGCCATTATTATAGACAGAAGTGAGAAAAATTATTATCAACTCTAGTAAATTTTTTTATAGAAATTCTTTAAAAATTGTTTATTCATTCACTAGTTTTTTTTTTTTTTTTTTAAATGAAGAAAAAATAGATTTTGGCAGCGTTGTTTAAGGTTCACACATGTTAAACGCAGATTTAAATCAAACATTTTTTCAGATACCTATTCTAAAAACTAGAAACAGCATCTTCTCTATAGAGAATAAGAAGAATCGCCGGTTTTTAATCAAAATCAAAGATAAAGTGAAGCAAATAATATTCACAAACTTACTGGAAATAAATCTTCGCGTCGGTTTGTTTTAATGAAACAATCAAATTTCACGTGACACATCGAAAAAAGAATCATAGCAACACTTGGGTCCGATTACATTACAGTCGTCAAAATATGCACTACATTAGTAACATGTTAAAATTCTCCACGAGGGATTGAAATACCCTTGTTACTCCCTCCATAAGGAAAAATCGAACTTACCTAGTGGCCTCCATAACTGTTTTTGTTTGACAGCAGCTGTCAATGTCATCAATCACTGAATTTTTAATGAGCTTAAATCTATTATTCAAAGCTATTTATTAGTGGCAATTCAAAGAACTTTTGTAATGGAACTTTTCTTTGTTGCACAGGTACATTTCATGAAGTAGGTACTTTGAATTTCGATATTTTCTGCGTTGAACAACTGAAAAAAATAGGGAAAAAAGTAAATAAGAGCTAAAAACTCGTACGTTTTTTTTTTCAAAAACGTATCTGTTTGAAATATAGGTTAATTTATTCGAAACCTATGTTTTCGTTTTTATTAGTAGGTACGTTATCGCTTAGCGTAATTTTTTCGAACATGCACAAAATATGACTGTGAACTTGAAAATTAAATAAGTATTGGTACATTATTGGAAATTATATTCGTTTTATTTTCATCGTTGATTTGAATTTGTAGTCCGTTGGTACCTTAGTAGGTACTAATACTTGGCCTACTCAAATATTTTCTATTTCTGAAAAATTTTTGAATTGGAAATGATTTGAAATTGGGTGTATCAACTGAAATTTTTATAATTTCAATTTATTAAAGACTCATCTAAGTAAAAATATTAAATATCCAGAGTTTATTAGCGGAGCCCATTATTCAAAATGATGTTTTTATAAAATTATGACGGGCTGCAAAATGGATCAAGCACCTATCTCTTGAGTATTTAAATTTTTCTGATAGAAAATTGTAACGATTACATTAAAATTTACACTTCATAAGTACATAAGCACCAATACTTGGCCTAAAAACCCAAGTATTTTTTATCGCCTGAAAAGTCATTGATTTGGAAATGTTTTTAAATTGGGCGTATCAATTGAACATTTACAATTTTAATTTATCAATTTTTAATCCTTTGAATATTAATATTAAATACTCAAAGTTCATTAGCGTGCTGTTTAATCATGGTGAATGCTGGTGGTAAGCTGGTGACTGTCTTCATATGCCCATTTGTATACTTGTCAAATTTAGAATACAAACAGTGAGCTATGTTTGCCAAAATTTCCAACCAATGCTATACTCAGGGACGCTCCGACCGGGGGGTGTGGGGGGTGTGACACCCCCCCAGTCGTTCCTCGGCCAGAAAAAGTCGGCAAAATTCGTTAAATTTGAATTAAGTCGGCAGAAAAAGCTGGCAAAATTAGTTAAATTTGAATCAAGTCGACAGAAAAAGTTGGCAAAATTAGTTAAATTTGAATCAAGTCGGCAAAATTGATTTAATTTGAATCAAGTTGGCAGAAAAAGTTTGCAAAATTAGTTAAATTGGAATCAAGTCGGCAGTCGGCAGAAAAAGTAGGCAAAATAAATTTAAATTAAGAGGGAAAAATGAGCAAACATATCAATTGTTGTTGAAAGAAAAAAAAACCTTGATGTTTCAATCTTAC
>FIZR01026877.1:0-20361 GCA_900060175.1 Ferrisia virgata
GAATATTTTCTTCTGATTTAGTCTGATTATTGTTTAATTCAATATATTTTTCTTCCGGAGATGCCGTCTCCGTGAATATCGAATGTTCATTAGATGCAAATGTTTTCATTTGAAAATTTGATAAAAATTTATTTTACAGATTTTTGGTTAAATCTTATGAAAATAGGCGTTGAACTAGTGAAAATAGGCATTGAATTGGGTAGAGAAAATTATGGGTTCTTTACAGAAATTATTCACTTGAAAAATTACGGATTCTTTACCGAAATATTGACTTGAAAAAAATGTGTGATTTCAAGTTAAATATTATGAAAACAGACGTTAAACTAGTGAAAATAGGTGTTGAATCTACTGAAAAATGAATATCAATGGCGTTGAAATTGCTTCTTCGTTTTTTATGGGTAATGAACAGATAAAACTTTTAATCTGTTGTTGAAGGGTTGAAAACAAAATAAATATGGTTAGGAAACAGAAATTGTTTTTATTGGTTATTAAACAGACAAAAATATGATAAATTCGGTTGAAAATCCAAAGAAAAAAATCTGGGCCAGGATCAGGATGATCAAAAACAATAAAAACATCATTTTTATTGAAATATTAGCGTTGAGAAAAATGTGGTCCAGAATCAGGTATAATACATACTACTCATATTGTTTCCTAACACACGTCAATTGATAATAATAGTCTATTGAAAATTGTAACTTGAGAAAATTTTATTACCACAATTTATCTCATCAGTGCCATCTTCACAGTCTTGAATTGTGTTGCATAAGAGGTTAATATTCTTACACTGGTTGGCATCACATCCAAATTTCCCTTCGCCGCAGTTAAACTAAATAATGTGAGTGTAATTAACATTATTCTATAGAATCAACCCGATCTGCAAAAGTTGAAACCGTTTCAAAACTAGGGGAAAACCTGAGGTTTCATTATTGTCGCAGAACAGTATTTTTTGGTTTAAAACTGTTTCAAAACAAAAAATACGGTTTTGAAACAGTGATGAAACCTCAGATTTTCTCCCATTTGAAACGAAAATAATACCCTTTCAAAATGGTAACTTTGCAGATCAGGAAGTTCTAAAGTATCTATTTATTTGATTCCAATTTTTCAATGTGATATTCTGCAAATATCTATTTCCAGGACTTTAATCAAATAAAAAAGCTATAATTAAAGCCTAAGGAGGGTTTAATTGTAATGTGTCAAGTACGCAGAATTTATAAAAATATAAAAATAGGTATACTAAGTACGTAGAATACGCAGAATGCAGGTGAGATGACATCAGATTTTCAACACGCACGAGTTTACTGATGATGATTTTTATCGCAATTTTCTACCTATCATGTAAATTTGCATTTTTTTTTCTGAAATACCAAAATCAAGAATTTATTTTCAATGAAGTATTATGTTTAACATTTATGAAAATTCTTTCGTTTCTTTTTGAAGAATTACTTATGAGTAGTAATTTATTATGAAATGGTTAATTTTCTTTCTAATTCATGAACTTTATTCATGCACAATGTTATTTACATATTATTTTGCATCAGAAAATACAGTTTATTTTAACCATTTTACTCGAAAGTTCATGCTCTTTTTTCTAATTTTCGGTCTTCTGTTCACTTTTTACTCTCTTATCAATCATAATAATAACTAGATACGATTGTAGATTTCTTATCACAATTTAGTCATTCTACGTACATATGTATTCTACGTAACTTAAGGTATTTTACGTTACATTTTTATTACTCATAGAATGTATTCTGCATTCAACGTACCAACCCTAATTTAATTGCTCGTCCTGGCTGGCCGCCAGCCAATCCCTATGAATAAAATACGTGCTTATGCGCGAAATTTTACTGTTCTAAACATAGGTAATTAACGAGAAAACGCATAAAATTCTTACATTTTGGCATCTGGGATCAAAATCATCCTCTAAACCTAAACAGTCTCGAAAAGAGTCGTACTTATGGGTAGAATAATTATCACAAAAACCAATATCTCGTATATAAGCTCCATCAAAATGTTCACCAATGCAATGATATGTTTTAAATACACGTTCTGCTTCAATGTAAATCTGAAATTTGAAAAATTAGAATCACCTGTGGTACACGAAGAAGTTCAAAGTTAGAACGAAAAAAATATATGTACTTAGTTCTTGCAAAATTTATCGTAAAACAAATTACGCTCAGTTGAAAAAAAAATTAATTTAGATTTCCTCACCATACCGCAAACAGCGGAATAATTACATGATTTTTTTTAAATTACAAAAAAAAATTGGTAAAAAAGTTCAAAAATTGATATAAAAAGAATAATCTTTTTTGAAATATTATACAATAATTATCTTTATTTATTTATATTTAAAATGATCATATGATTGAGGATGGGAAGTTTTCAATACCGCTCTAGCAGTTAAGGGTGTTTGAAAAAGAAACACTTTCAGCATTTTTTCAAGATGTTTTGAACTTGGGAAAAAATTTTTCTGAAAAATACTAAAGTAAAATGAACGTATAATACGGAGACCACATCCCGTATTCTTTCAAAAATATAAAGCATGAAGTTGGACTACAGTAAGTATCTAATCTACATATGTATATGTAATATTCAAAATTTGGAATTAATTTTTTGATTTTTTCAAACTTTGAATTTTTCAGCATGTTTTACAAGTTGAAAAAAATCAGTTGGAGACTGAAATTTTTACCATGACACCAGTTTGAAATTACTTCGTAACCATTATAAATTCGACTTACAATTACAAAAAAAAAGGATTCAAACAATTACATTTTTTAGGTGTTGTCAGATTGCGTCAACATGCTCGTTGGTTTTTCAATTTAATTTTTGAAGTACTTGGCTAAATATATTCGTTAAGTTCGAAACATTAAATCGGAAAAATAAATAGCAGATGAATGCATGTAGGTACACAAAAAGCTTTTCGTTCATTTTTCAAGTTTTTCACATTGATAATTATATTCACTCCAATATGTTCTTCTGGTTTACTTGTAGGATACCTACTGCTAATTCACATACTTACCGTGTTAATCAAAAGAACGAGGAACCTCAGTTTTGTAAAAAAATTGATATTACTCTTCATGATCAACCTTCCTGTGACTCTCAAGGCTTAGAAAAACTGTTAAATACATACAAATCACTGAGCCATTAACGAAATTATTAACGTGATAATAAAGATCAGGTAAATGTCAAGCAGAATTTAGGAAATAATACTTACTTATTCAAGATTTCAACAGTATTCCTACAATAGTTCTCACTCAGTTCAAAACTAAATTATCTGTATTATAATATGTAAAAGATCATGCTGAAACACAAGATTTCTTTCTGCTAAAAAATAAAAATTTATTGATAAATAGCATTTCATCTAGCTAATTGCAAGCAATATACTTAATCGAATCCAAATAGACAAACGATTTATTTTCTGTTTTTGAAAAAACACTTCAGAAATAAAAGCCAATGAGGAATGAGTATTGACTATTAGACCTGCATAACAAGCTTTCTGTTGTTCAACAGTGATTAATTTTGTATGAGTACCTAATTTTATCCACTCGATTAAAACAATTTTCACTTTTTGATCCAATAGAAATAAAAACAGCTCACCCAGTCCGTATTTTTTTAGATATCTTATGTATACCTCAATGCATCATTCAGCACTTCGGTGGGTAGATAAATTAACCGCGCTTATTATTTTGCGAATTTGATGAACAAAAAATACGCGTTATATACAATACACATGAGTGTCAATTATATTTTTACAATATTCAATACATACACCAAATTTGTAACAAAATGGTCAACGATCAAAATTTTTCGTAACGCGTATAAAACAAGAGAAGATACAAATTGCTTAAATGTTTCATTTTATTACAAACGTCACATTTATATAACTAATGTCAACTTATTGTTTAATGAAAACAAAGTAGATATGAGCGAAACATCTACCACATTTACAAGAATGATGATAGCACGTGCGTTTCTCAATTTCTCACGCGATCACTGTCGTTTACTCCCACCACTCTAATTCAAAACAGACTATATTTAACTAACCTTGACAGAAAAAATCTATAATTTTTGTGCAATAAATTCTAATCAAAAGAAGGAGCAAAGCTGAATTGGCCCCTGGTTTCATTTTCACGGGAATTACAATATTAACGACATCACGACATGGTGGCGCCAGTACAGTAATAACTATGAAACACGTTTTCGTATTTATTTCAAATTTTCAAAAAGTTTTCTGATAATTAAATTTTAAGTTGAATATGCTTTCGACAAAATCCTACGATTAATGAAATGTTTTACGCAATTAATTACCTTCACGTACCTAATCATCTATATAATTGATAACGGAGTGAAAATTTTTAAAACTTCGCTCTGTTAAATGGACGAGCTGGAAAATTACTTTGGAGTATTTTCTATTTCAATTTTGGTTATTTTGTTTAGTTTGATTCTGCATTTTCGTTTGTAATTTTGCGACATCGACGACTTTTGACGAACAGATGAACATCAGCTACGAATATAATTACATTAATAGCTAAAATAATTAACATTAAAATGGGCAATTTCACTGGCGAGCAAAAAGATAACAACTAGGTGTAATGCACGTATGAGGGGGATCATACACGTATGGGTAATCTTTAGAAGACACGAAGCAAATACCAGAACATGATAATTCAGCGCAAGGATTCTGAAAAAAAAGGAAAGAAATTTGCAATCAATGTTGATGTTATTCAAATTAAACGCCATTTCAAATAAATTCCATTATTCTGTTATGCGATAACGTTTCATTGCAACTTTTGTAAAATGGCTGATTTTCTTTGTTTACACTCGGAAAAAATAATATTTCTACTCAAAAAATTGGCTGATCGAGCTGGAATTTGAAACAAAGATAGAGGATGAAATTTTGAAGAACACTGTGCATTCCTTTTTTCGAAATTTCGATTGTTAACATTTATTTTTGACCTTCAAAATGAAGACCATTCTTCGCTTAATAAGTAGTAAGAAAGGCTTTCGTTTAACATTAAATAAAATATTAGAAATCAAAATTTCCTAAAAAGAAATGCACAGTGTTTTTCAAAATTTCATCCTCTATCCCATTTTCTGAGATTTTTCAGAAATTACTAAAGAATGAGTATTTTTTTCTTATTTTTTCAGGAATATTTTTCGAATCAGTTAACATTTTTTTTTCAAGAAATTCTTAGTGAAATAGGCTGAGTACACTAACCTTTGTTCATTTAAGGTCAGTTTTCAACGCTTGAACCCCTTTCAGGGTTACTCAATAGGTATCACAACGTATAAAAATGTAATACAACTGCAGGTTCAAAAAAAAAAGAAAAAAGAAATAATTGCTTTCAAATGTCTAAAATAGATGAAATATGTTCATTTTGATAGAATTTTTTTTTAATTTTTAATAAATTTATTTCAAAAGACATTGAAAAATTACGATTTTTGAGTGTGTCTGAAAAATCAGCAATAGGAGGTAAAATTGAAATATTGTGTTTAAACATCTAGCATGGATGTCTCACAAATATTTCCTTCATAGCTTTTCAAAAAATCGTAAAAAAACGCAAAAAATGACATTTTTAAAAAATTTATGAAAAAAGGGAAAATGGAGTAATAATTTCACTTAAAAATAAACTTCAAAACAAATTGACTTTTTAGGAAGCTGGTTATTACATACATATATGCATGCCTATATCTAATTACATAGAGGTAAAAATTTTAGAAAATTTGATTTAAGATTTATTCTTTTCTTCAAATATTATAAATGCATTTGTAATTTCCAACTAATTTTTCATTTTTTCTACTTGCATATTTGGTATTGTCTTAGCGAATAATTACTACTTTTGAAACAGACAAGTAGGTTTAGGTATTATTAGCATAGATTACTACATAAATCCTCTTTTTTGCTTCTTCGTTTCTTCCACACAGAAGAGGGTTTATTAAAGCGGATTTTGTAAAGGACAATAGTTTTTTCTTTGTAGGTAGTTCGTAGGTACGTATAGCTAGGTATTGTTTCAAAAAACACCAAAGTGGGCAAGGGTCAAAAACTTATTTTGTTTTATGGAAATGTTCTTGAATCGCTGGATAACGGATATTGTTACCGCAATTCATCTCATCTGTGCCATCATTGCAGTCTCTGATTGTATTGCATAAAAGTGAAATGTTTTTGCATTGATCGCCATCGCATTCAAAATTCCCTTTACCACATGTAAACTGTAAAACCATACAAGATGGATAAAATAACATAGGTATATAATGGCTTAAGCTATATTTTGCGATCTTTACTTGCATTTGTGCATTTAGGATCATTTTCATCTTTTTCGCAACCTACATTTCTACAAGAGTTTAACCGATCATCAGTAAAAAAATCTTCCTGGCGAGTATCATTATCGCAAAAACCAGCATCCGATATGTGACGACCTGCGTTGTCTTTGTTACAAAAATCGAAGCCATGGCAATAAAAAGTTCTAAATAAAAGTTCAGTACCAACACAAACTTGTACTTAATTTATAAAAAATAAGGATAAAAAAAAATAATAATGATGCGTAATAAAGTACTGAATAAAAAATAAAATCAAAAGCATTTTAGCGAAGAACTTTTCAAACTGTTTTACATGTTTTATTATGCATCGTGAACAGGTTGTTCTCATTTTTCTAAATTTTATTTGCAACTTTGATCTGTAAAATGCATTAGAACATAGGTTATTTGACACAACAGCTTGGGGAATGCAGTTTGTCAATTAGGTAAGACGACAAATAATAGAAAGTTTTTTTTTGAATGAATTACATAAATGTGTGTAACCATGTAGGTAATTGTTGTAAGTCTGTACTTTGTATTCGTTCAGTGGAGGAATAAGTTTCATTTTTGATTATTTATTTTGAATTTAATATGTACTCTAAGCACCTACGGCATGCGTCAAATAATCGGTATAACAAAATGTTGTATAAATCTGTAAATACGAAAAATTTTTTTTACCAAATCTAAAACGTCGTTAGATATGCGTTACTCAGTAAACATAATTTATAAGCTGTATAGCAGTTATGCCAATTTTACGAATTCTCTAAGCATTTACCTGCCGAATAAAATGAATGGAGAAAATCAGTACAAAAAATCGAATTTCAATCCTCATGATGTTTTTGTATAGTTTTAAGATCTTTGAAAAACTGCCATTCATTTAACAAAAAATGTATGCATCATCAATTCATCATCAATTCATCATGCATATAATTTGGTGACACGTTTTTATAAAAATACTGTGGAATCACAATCGTGAAGATATCACGTACATAATGCACTATCACGTGCTTCCCAACAAATTTTCAATGTTTAGTACTTATTTGAAGGAAACCATCCTTGGCAAACCTTGGCAAAAGAATCTGTACCTATCTTTTTGCCTTTTGTGAATTTTAATTATAGAAGAACGCGAGTTAGCAGTAGTTGGATTGTAAATTAGGATGAGCTGCGAGCATTTGTAGACCTCAGTTATTAGTAAAATTTTGCCGATGCGATGATGGAAATAGAAAATTCAAAAAATTCATATTTCTCATGTTCAAATATCTGAGCAAATGTACATATATATTCATAAATGATTTCATGTTTTTTGACACGTCAGCACCACTTTTTCATTTGCTAAGAACCTTTATTTTTACATCCTTTAATGTTTATTCCTGTTACCTAAGTGAACATTATTCAATTAGTTTCGACAGAATTTAAGAAAAATGTTTTAAAATAAAATTCTGGCTTAGTATCGTAATAGGTTTATCACGCCTAAATATTATTGAATATATACCCCTATTAATGATAATTCTGGGTATCTACCATATATGTAATTTAAATCAACAGTTATATATATACCATTCCAACTACATACTATTTTATTTTAATTTTTGAAGGAATTTCGTTAATCATCTAATGAAAAAACTGTCCACAGTTTTTGAGTTCTACAAACATAACATGTACCTAATTGTAAGTGTAAGGAAACTCTGAGTAAAGGAAATTCTATTCCTAGCACGTACATAATCATGTACATATGTATTTTGCTATGATATTTTGGAGAATTTAATTAATTTTGAATTTACTCGGTCCTCGGGGGATTGAACTCAACTCGGGGCAATAATTTCAAATAGTAATTGACAACACTGATTGAAAATGCATTGAGTATTTCTACTACGTGTTCCATTTTCAAAGATCAGTGTTACCTCATTCAAACATATTTTAATTGCTCATCTTAAAATTGAACTCAAAATAATTTTGATTTTACGACTATTTTATTCAATTTTAAGCCGGAATGAGAAAAAATGTGTTAATCAGTTCAAAATATCTCAAAATTAAACTCGAAACGTTTCACGTTCAATCATTTTCATGTATTTTAAAATTTTCTGAAAACAAGTTACATTAACATTCAAACACTGCGCTGTTAGGTTACTTTGATTATTATGACTGTTTGGTGATAAGAAAATTAATTCTGAAATTCTCCAAAATCGAAAATTCGTAATATTCAAGTGATATACTTAGTTTCTTCATTACTGAATTCAGTGAATCAAGTTGAAGATCTGGAGTATAATTATATTTGAGATGTAACTGCAAGAACCTAGTATTATAGTTTTTACTAATATACTTCGTCTTATTCAACGAATTATCTGCACCTAGTAAATATATTATGTTTGAAAACCTGTAGTCATGGTATGTTGATTGGTTAATAATTTCTAAATATAAATAATACCTATATTTCATTTGGTTTCATTTTTCAGAGTACTTTAATAGATGATGATACGATTGCATTCGGCGAAGAAGATAACTTCAACCCGAATAAGCTTACGTAAGTGTGTCGGTATTACATTACATTTGTTCACATTTCAATGAAGATTACGTTTTTATCCTTTGCAGACATCCAATTGTTACATTCTTTCATTTAGCATTCCGAGTAGCTGCCTTATTCCTTTATATATTCGGTTCAATATTTAGTAGCAGCTATATCGGTTTATTTGTTACCATCGTATTGTTATTATCATGCGATTTTTGGACGGTGAAGAACATCACAGGTATATTAAGATCGTAACAACTCATCATCAATTATTTGTTACGAAAATTTTTGATTCAATTTTTCCATTTATAGGACGAATTATGGTAGGTTTAAGATGGTGGAATTATATAGACGATGAAGGTAAATCTCATTGGGTATTCGAGTCCAGAAAGGTACGTTTTGCGACGTTGTTACTGTTTCATTAATCAGAAAATAGTAGCACCATATTTCTTATGATGAGTTTCAATTGTAAGAAATATCAGTATTTGTTAGCTTCTTATGTGATCCCTGATCATAGGGTGATGCACAGAACCGAATCAATCCATCGGAGGCTAAAATTTTTTGGCTAGGATTACTCGGCGTTACCATTATGTGGACTTTATTTTTCATATTTTCATTATTCAGCTTAAGTTTCAAGTCATTGGTAAGCTGATAACTTTGAACTTTCTCAAATCTGTATAGAAGCGCAATATTTCCATTGATACAAATTTTCTTTTTCAGTTATTGATATGTATTGCGTTAACCTTAAACTACGCCAATGTTTACGGTTATATGAAATGTAGATTTGGTCAGAATGCTGATAATGCTACTTTAGGCTCAACAATTTCAACGTTCACGTCCGATTTCATTAGAAAACAAGTTATACAAAATGTATATCGCACAATTCATCGTAAGCATAATTCTACCCTACAATGTCATTAAACCCATGCCTTTTTTTTCGATTTGCAGATGACTTACATGGCTACGAAACCACCACCATCCACTAATGTACCACCGCCATCGGTAGTTTGAAAGAAATCGCTCACATATTCCTAAAAACCGAATCCATTATTTATAATTAATATTTTTTTGTACATATTTCAACATCGCAGATTTAGTCATCGGATAAATTTAAACGGTTTAAGATTTACTTTTATTTATTTATAATACATACAATCCTGTCATAATGTTTTCCTTTTTTCATCTTTCAATTTGTCTTTGGTTGCGACGTGAATATTTTTCTTGACGCGCAATTCTATTTTCTAATAATAGATAACCCAGATTTTTACTGAATTCAATCCAAAATGCTGACGCAACTAATTTCGTTTCGTAGCAATTTTCTCTTAGAGCATTAAATTCAACGATGACAAGTTATTAACAATTACACTCATTTTGTAATCAATTTTGAAACATTACAACGTTATCGTAAGCTCAGTTAAATGAATGATCAAAATTTAAAAATTTATGCTCCAGGTGAGGCTCGAACTCACAACCCCGGCATTGCTCACGACTACTGCCATATAAGTACCGTGCGCTAACCTATTGCGCCACTGGAGCAGTTAGCTGGGTCGGCCGAACAATACATTATATCCCAACTGCTATTTCGGACGTCATTTTTGCTCAATTTCACGCTTTAAAATGTATAAATTTTGCATATAATTTCATTTTTCACTAATTGGATGATTGTACAAATGAACAAAACAATACAACACTATAAATTTATCGATTAATTAAGAGAAATTGTGAAAAATTCGACGTTGATTCAATTCCCACCATTTTTGAACATTTATGCGATTGTGAACACAGTGTAACCACTTACATAAAACAAAAAATTCACATTTAAGTTTGTCATCTTACCTATTAAATTTTGAAAAAAAAACCTATTTGCTCGACAAGTTACTTTTTTTGGGTATAACGTTTTAAATGTATTTTATAACATTTTCCTTCCATAAAGTTGAATATTTTGATAATTATTTCAACATAAGTGTTATTATACTATTTTTTCATGCCATTTCATTTAAAATAAAGTTCCGAAATATGTAAAAAACATCAAAACTTTATAAAAAAATGTATTCAGGATAGTTTTGATCTTCCATTTTTGATTATTTTTAAGTCAACTTTTACTTCCATTGTATGTATTTACATTGGTTTTTACCCTTATCATCGTAATCATAACGTAAAATTGGTCTACGTTGGAAAAAATTTTAACCAAACGAAGAACGATAAATTTTACGACGGTTTAAAAATCAAACGTCGATAAATGATAAATTTTTACTTAAAGATTTACCGTTATTGTGACCAATCCAGAATTTTTCAGCTAGCCGCCCGTCAATTTAAAAAAAACTTCTGTTTGATTTTCGATCATTTTCGTAGACGATCTCTGAACTTTTTCATCGTTTATCACTAGGTATATGACTGAAATGATTGGTTATTAATGTAAAATTTTGTTATATTTGTAGCTATATTGGTTAAATTTGAACCGCGCGTGTATTCGCAGATGAGTTGGTTTGATGCTAGTAGTTTTGCAAATTTGGCTAAAACTGCGTTGAAAGAAGCACAGAAAACTTTGGATAAAGCCTTAGATATAACCGAAGAAGAAGGTAATGTATTTTTAGAACTATCTCAATCCGTTTAGTCTCTTATTCACGTTGTAAAGTACTTCGGCAGCTTCTCAAAATGTATCAGATGCCAGTACTTCGAAAGAATTATCTAATATCGAGTCACCGTCAGCTTCAACCGAAGAATCAAAGGTATCCTCCACTAATAACACAATCTGGGAATCGTTTGCTAGTTCATTCTTTGATAAACCTAAATCACCTACAACTGACACACCAGGTAAATTTAATGAATAAATCAGTGAGCGTTTTGTACTTTTCTCTATTCCATTTAACAAAAATTCGTTGTCGTTTTGAAGATAATACCATTCCGGCACAAACTACAGACATCATTCCTAGTCAACCAGTAATTACCAAAGAACCAGTAGCCGAATGTAATCAACCTAAGGATCGAACGGGACTTCGTTTACCGTGCGATCAACAACAACAGTATGAAGAAAAACCTTTGCAAGACTGTGGTAGTAAAGATGATTCGGCTGTGATACGTCGTCAGAAAAAAGCAACCTCGAACGGTAACCGATTATCGATGATAAGTAACGAAAGCGATAGAAAATCTACTGTGTCCAGTGATAGCGTCGAGGTACTGGGCTCTACATCGACGAATACGCCAGATTCGGAGGAAACATCACCGTCCAAGGTACGGAATAGCGGCTCTTACGAATCTTCGGTGGAAATTCTTTCCTCTAGTTCGGTCGAAATACTAAACAGTGAAGATCCTTCGAGGTTAGTTGTATCATCTTGCATTATAAATTAGTATTGCTCGCTGTTCGGCTAAAATATACATCATGTTTCGAATTAATCATTTGTCATTTTTATTTCAGAATCCAAACCGAAGGAACATCTTCTGAAAGCGTTGAAATAATACCAGAAATCGAAGAAGACGATGACAAGAGCTTAGGAGGTGGTGCCGATGATACCTCCGCTTCCGAAAGTACGTTAACTGTGCTCGACCTTGGTCATCGATCTTCGATAAAAGATATGATTAAATCGTCATCTTCAATGGATACGTCGATAACAGAAGTTTTATCGCCGTGGGAAGTGAGTATCGTATGAAGATTTTTTTTATATTTGTTGCTGTTATTATAATTTATTTTTTCAATCAGTGTGGAGTAAATCGAATCATTACCGAATTATCCGAAGTGCCGAATGAATCCTTAGAACCTTCAGAACCCAATTCCGAAACCAAGTTACCATTAAAACGTTCCCGAAATGAACTTTCGGGTACATCGATAACCACTTTAGACAGCAGTAGTTGCGACGAAGGTACCATGATTGGTAGTAGTTCGGACGAAGCTCCTAAAGAATGCGCCTCCTCGGTCGGTTCACTGAAATCTATGCTGGCTGATGCTATAAATGAGCAATCCGACGAATGGACTGCTAGAGAATCGTCTCCTACAACTTCATCAATGGAAAGGTACTTCTGTTTCGCTTCTGTACCGTTATCACAGTTATTCTACTCGAATATTTAATCGTCGAATTTTTCATTTTTTTTTTCTACAGTCGAACCGAAAACATAAAAATTGGCTCAAGCGGTCATACCTCGGCCGACGAACTCGAAACCGCTACGTCGTCCGATATCGAAATAATTTCTAGTCCGAATGGAGACAGTAGTAATGCCAATTCCAGACAAAGTCCCGCAAAACTAATATATAAAAATTCCAAAGGTAAAATGTCCGTTATCGTTAGTTCCGATATATTAATTCCGGAGGTTATCGGCCGTTCGTTGTCGTTCAAAGTTAAAGGTAGGCTTTCTTCGTTCGTATACGAATTGTTTTCTTGTATACTATGTATTTCTACGAATGTACATACTACCAAAAACGCACCATTTATACTTTTAAGTCGTACAATATTTCGATACCTTTCACCTAAAAAGTATACATTTCGTTTGATTTTCTCCAAAAACTTTACATTTGTTGGATTGGATTCGTTACATAATCTTTCATCTTTTTTTTTCTTCACCAGGTCATAATCGCGAACCATCGGAGACCTCTAGTGGCGGATCCGACGATACAATGGAAGTGGATCGTCTACTCAAGGTATATTAAACCGTTAATCTCTAGTTTGTGATGTGTAGTTGTGTACTTAACTAGTACAACCTTGGTGCATTTTTATTTTCTTATCAGTGAGTATAATCGATAAATATTAATTGATTTTATCTACTGATAAACTTACAGAAAATTGCTGAACTTAATGAAATCCTAGAAGCTAGAGAAACTAAACTGATCGATTTAAGCATGAAAAATGCTGAATTATCTGAAAGTAATTCGAATTTAAAAAGGTACGTATGTGTGTATGTATTAAGAGTGTCCAATCAATTTTGTAGACAATGCAACGTTGACTTGATATTCTCGTTTTTTGATTTTTCCTTCCCAAAAGTTTAATTATTACAATCTTAAAATTATGTTCATTCCTGTAGCCAACTGGAATGTCAAATGAATGAAGAATTCACCCAGAGGTTGGCAGCATTGGAGAAAAAATTTCAGCAGGCTATCCGAGAAAAAGAACTGTTACGTAAACAACTCGAGGTAAATGCCCTAGCACTGAATTAATTATCACTAATCACGGTTGAACGGATTTTTTAAAAGAGTAAAAATATTTATGGTAACGAACATTGCCTTTTATGCAGAACTATAAGCATCTGAAAGATTCTTCGGAATTTGATGAAGATAAAGATCAAGTTATTAAAGAACTTCGAGAAGAAGGTGAAAAACTTAGTAAACAACAATTAGCTTCTAATGTGGCGATAAAAAAACTTCGAGCTACTGAAAAAGATCATCTAAAATTGATCTCTTCTTTGAGGTAAGTGAACCAAACTATGCACCTAATAATTAAAATCTTTCTCACTTCGTTCTCAGATCAAATTACATATAATTTACTTGAATTATATGTTTCAACTTTGTTTATTGCTTTTAGGGAACAATACGACGGCCTAATGCAAGAAGTGGAACGTGCCAAAAAATCATTGAGTGCCAAAGAAGAACTAGAACGTTCGCAAATCGAAGCCATTAACCAACTAACTAAGAGTAATCAAAAGTTAGACAAACAGCTTGTTTCGTTACAATCACAAGTCGACAATTTAACATAAACGTTAATTTCATCTCAAAAGTAATTATCACAAATATTATTGAATAATAAATTTTACCACTTACCTAAATTATTTACTATCTTTATCTATCTATCTAGTATCTACTTTACTGTTCATTTGTTCAAAAACTCCTTCGTTTAATCCAACCCACTGCTTGATCAATTTTTCAAATTCACGCTACAATATTTTCTTTTAAAATTCAATTTCAACGTACGAACGTCAAAATTACTGTCAGTATATTTTTATAACGTATTCCCGTACTTTATTATGTCTACACCTATTATCATTAGTGATCGTATTATCCTATTTTATTCTTCGACCTTCTTAAAATAATACTCGCTCGTATGTAGCCCGTAAGTAGTTCTTACGTGCGAACTTTTCATTGTAGTTTTCTTCAATCTGTACGGAAGAAAGCTTTTTAAACGGTATCTAAATCTCTCGAACGTTAACACTTCTGGAAATTTTATTTTAGAGCCAATTATCGAATGTTGGAATATCATTTTCATACATGAAAATCGAATTGCTATCATTATTGCATTTTCTGTATATTTTTTACATACTACGCATTTCTAAGAGTTTTTTATTCCTCGGTGCAAGATTTAGTGGAAAAAGTAGTACCTAGTATTCACTGAGGTATGAAATTCACCTATAAATTGCAGTTTTTGTGGCATTTTCAACCTTTAGCGCGTTCGTTTTCGACGAGTTTTCAACTGTTTAGAGTGTCTAACGTGTATTGCGATTTTTTTCGAAGTTTACCTACTTCTTACTACCTTTAGAAGTTTGATTTTTTCAGTATAAAATATAAGTTTTTTTAAAGTCAACTTTATAACAAAAAGTTATATGAATATAATAATTTCGTATTATACTTCGTCAAAAAAAAGTCTTTTTGATATTAATTTGTTCTAAAAATTGTAATATTTTTGAAACGGGATTCCCTGTCGTAATTTTTGCACTTGTGTTAATATAATAATTGTTAATCCAATTTGTATATTTAACTTATTTTATTATATTTTATATTTGTGGTTAAAAATGCGTTGCACTAATATTGAGGGGGGAGATGTTTTATTAATTTTTTGGATAATAACAATTCATTTAAATTTTTTAGGCATGTTTATCTTGTTTTATTATTTATACTTTTCCAACTAATTTCGTTTTCGTTAAAAAAAAAAAGTATTTTCCTATTTAATTTTTGTATTAAAAAAAATAACGTGTTAGAACTTCTTCATAGTTTCCAGCGTTAGGCATAATTTTTTTGCACATTCCGACAATTTCTTTTGCAATAGAATTTTTCGTGTTTTGTAAAAATGAGCGATATGGATTTTGAGAATGATTTATTTCTATTTTGCTACATCGCAATCGTTAATTTTTTTTATTTTTTTATGCTTTTTTTTGTTTTCTTATTTATGCCTTTCTCGCTGATTTTATTCCAACTTGAAATGAAGTTATCTCTTTATCTTTATTATTTCGTCATAGTTTCCATTCACTATTATTATTTTTATCAGTTTTATCTTATGATGATAGAACAAGTTTTGACTTCGGCATAATTTTCATTTTTACATTTTTTTTTTTCAATTTTAAGTTTTTTTATCTTGTGATACGTAGTGTTTTCATGTTGTAATTTATCGTATGCATTTTGTCAGTATGTGCGACTCCGATGCAGAGGAGGATGATTTTTTCCTTTATATTTTATATTTTTATTAATCATCTATTTTATTTCATTTATCGTATCTTTCAATCTTTTGTTCTTTGCAATTTTACCGCTCTTATCAAGCAATAATTTTTTCAGATAACTCCTTTTTTAAAAACATAATTTGCGTTGCAGAGATTTTTGTATTTTGGTAAAATGTGTGATTCTGATTACGAAGAAGGGGATATTTTTCTGATTTTTTGTTTTGTAACTATTTTTTTTTTTTCGTTTTTCGCGTTTCTCTTCCTTAATTATTATTTTTATTATTTTGACACTGATTCGAAAATTGAATGAGTTTCTAGTTCCTGGTGGATAGAAATTCTTCATTTTTGTTTTCAAATTGAAAATAAATGTTGAATCATGTGAGGTGAGTTATTTAATCCTCTTCGAATACCTATTCATGCTGATTGCAGAAAAAAATCATTATGTTTTTCTTTCAAATAGAAAATATTATTTTTGTTTTGCTCTTCCTTATTTGTTGTTTTAGTTTCTTTATTAATTGCCAATTTTAAAATATCTTTCAATTCAGTTTATATTCTGAAATTTTTTAAATTTGTGTTTAATTTTACAGGGAAATCAAAGATAAAGATGAGAAAATCGCCGCTCTAGATCAACGTTTGAAAGAGGCAGCATCTTTAGCAACTCGCGAACTCGTCCAGAAAGCAGAATCCGAACTTAAAAACGAAAAAGCTCAACGCGAACAGCTAGAATCAGTCGTGGCCAATTTGCAACTCACTTTGCAAACCAAAGAAATGCAGTATTCCGAGTTAGTTGAATATTTGTAAATAAAAAAATTAAATTAAAATTCAAGATGAGTTTAATGAAGGAATGGGGGATCGATAGTCATCGTCAAGTATTAGTATCAGTACAAATTCAAAATTTATTCGTGGTATTCTTCTTCCGTATGATTTTTTTGTAACTGTTATCATTCACTTTCTATCTCTATCATTTACGTAACGGAGAAAGAAAAAGAGAAAAAACACGACACAAACGTAAAATTCCACATGCCAAATTTACACTAATCATTGACGACGTATCTCGTTATCTGCTCTCATTTGACGTGTATTTCGTCATTAACGATTTGAACCAAATTATTCGTAAGTTCGGTTTCCAAAACATCAACGTCGTCCTCATCGTCTCGTTGTTTTTTTTTTATTTTTCATTTTTATTTCGAATACATTCGCTTATTCATCATCTGCGCTGCGTGTTTTTCAACATCAAGAGTCGCGAGCTTTTGCGCTAAAAATATTATTCATCGTTTGATGTTTGTAGACTATGTTTTCAATGTTGATGTGTTGTAGGCGAGATGATTCGGCCAGACGTGAAAATCAACGATTACTCAATTTACTCGAAGAGTATAAAAGGAAATGTGAAAATGCCTCCGAAGATGTTCTCAACGCTACCAAAACTATAGCCAAACAATTAGAAGATGAAATTGCCAAGTATAACGCAGCGTCGGCTTCGTGGGAAAAACAAGAAAAAGAATTATGCTCTGTAATAAGTAAGTACATCTGGGCAACGAAGTTTATTTCATGTCGGATAGAATTGTTGATTAATTTTTTTGGTCGTCTTACTCGTGTTTTTTAGCCGAGTATCAAGATCGGCTGAAAGCATTTGAGAAAAAAGAACGTAAATGGGAGGATCAAAGGGCTGCGATGAGCGAAGAAATCAAAGATCTTAAAGCTAAAGTGAAATCAGTTCAGACCAAGCTCGAAGATAAAGATAACGAAAGTAAATTCGCAAATAAACGTTACGATTTACGAATCGAACAATTGGATAAGTGAGTTTTTAGTATTTTTATGTACAGTGCTTTTCTACGGTTATTTAGTATTTTTTTCCCCTCTTTTACTTCGTAGGATGGTCGAAGAAAAAAACGAAGAAATCAAAAATCTCAAAGTGAAATTGGAAGAAGCAATGAAAGCGAACAATACGAACAGCGAATCGCAAAGCGAAGGTGTTAGAAATATCAATGAATTATATAGAGATCGTTCCAAGCTAAAATTATTGGTAATTATTTCACGTATATGTACCTGTATTTGTTATTCTATTTTACATACAGCGTGTTCTTTGCCAGTTTGGATCAGCAAGCTAGTTTTATTTTTGCATTTTTACATAGTCTGCTTCGTCATCATCGATTATAATTATATCGTAATTTATGGTACCTTTTTTTTTTATTTTTCAAACGCTAATACGTAGCTTCAAGGTGATGCTTCGGGTAATGAATCCGATTCTGATGTCAGTATGGTATCTCCTAGTCCTTCTCCGTTACCTGCTGAAGATATTAACGCCTGGCTAAGCGTAAGTTCATCAGATTTTTTAATATGCATAAATATGTGAAGAGATGAACTTGGTCTGTTGATATTGAAAGAGGTTTAATCGGGCTGTGAGCAGACAATTAACTACTTAATTTTCATTTTATCACCAATTAGCTTAGTTTTTTTTTTTGTTATTTTCATTTAATCTTGCTGCACATGATAGAAGTGGTACCTAAATTTTGACTCGACGTCATCCCCTCTCATATCTTACCAATCTCCTACCCTAGTACGAATAACCTTAGTTTTGATCTGTATCAAGTACATAGATAATATTTTGATAAGCTGTTTACCTCAGAAGTATGATAATTGACATAAATGGATGAAGAACGTAGTGAAATATGTTCGCAATGATCAAAAAGATTACAAATTTGATTCATTTTTAAAAGCTTGTGTAACTAAATCGCCTTTCGAGTTTGGAATGAAAATGTAGTAAATTGATATTAATAAAAAATTTATAAAGAATGAGAAGTATGCATAATGACGATGATTTTTTCACACTCTTTCGTTATTGTATTTCATGAAGTGATATATCGTTTTATTTCATCTATTTTTTGTTTCTGTGCAGCAATTAGGAGGTGATGATGAAGCCGGACCTTCATCTAGTGGCAAAGGCAGTGTTTACGAGGCTCCATCTTCAAAACCAATCGCCTCGGCTGCCAGTACCATCGAACATTTACAAACCCAGTATAAACTCAAAGAAGGTAAACGATTTTTATTTACATTATAAGAGATTAAAATTAAAATTAAAATGGCCGATTTTTCTTCGATTCTTGTGTTCGTTCAAGTACAAAAATCACAAAGTTGAATTACGACCAATTTTCATTCGAATAAGTAGAAGTACTCATGCCAATTTGTTTGTATTTTGTTTATTCTAGGCGAAGTGCAACAACTTCAATGGGAATTGAAGAAAAACGATCACGAGCGTATAATTCTTACCAACGAAATTACTCTACTCGCATCTAAAGTAGAAGAGTTGGAAAAACGAGTCGAAGCTAATAATGAATTACAAACCAGATACGATACGTTACTACAAATGTACGGTGAAAAAATGGAAGAATGCCAAGAACTTCGATTAGACTTGGAAGATGTTAAGGAAATGTATAAAATACAGGTATGTAAAATACTGATAATCATAATACATATGTATGTATGTATGTAATTTTTTTTCATGCACGTTGTATTTGTTTGATAATGATATCTTATACCGATCGCTTTATGATAAATTTCTGCAGATCGACGAATTGCTAACTCGTTCAAGAACAGGATGACAATCAACGCAGCAACAAATTATAAGTTCGTCCGATGGAAAATGAAGAGTGCTTTGTAATTTTAATGCGTGGAATTCCACAACGAGTGAGTGAGAATTGAAATACGTATTATTTGTTAAATTGTGGAAGATGGTAGTGTGGGAAGTAAAGGGAAAGTGCATTTACACATATCAATTCATTATTCGCGAATATATTCCGTACAATGTACCTATTCCACCCTAGAAGAATTACTTATGTATTTATCTGTGATTTGAGAATTTATCTCAACCATTAACAAAAGAATTCTTTCACTGATGTCATCGTCGATCGCCTCGCTGAATTTCTGAATTTCGAATCGATGACCTGTTATACCTTTATATATGTATTTTGGGTTTTTTGTTCAATGTACAGCGATACATGTGTGCATGTTTGATTAAAATGTATTGTACCCCTTTTACAATTATCTCCGGGTGTAGCAAAGAATGCAAAAGAGATTGTAGCTCGAGTTGAATCATTGATAATGAATCATTCTATTGTCGTACTTATCGCTTTGTACGTACAATTCATACCTTCTATTTTAACCCTTAAATGCATGATTTCGGGGATTTTAACGAAAAAATTTTTTTTGGA
>FIZR01026879.1:0-14135 GCA_900060175.1 Ferrisia virgata
TTCTTAAAAACTCCCAAACCAAATTGCCAGTTCTGCAATACAGAAGAAATTACTGTTAAACACCTCCTGTTTTGCTGCACAAACCTCAAAACAATACGATTAAAACAAAATATACCAGAAAACTCTGAAACCATTCCTGATGAACCATCACAAATCTCCAAAATCCTTTGTCTAATAAAAGAACTCAAGTTACCAAATAGATTTAGATCCCCTTTCCACTGGACGTAAAAAAAAAAACTACATATACTCGAAATTTAGCAACTTTCAACCCCTTATCTGCATTTAATCTCCCCCTCCCCCCCTCCGCTCATCACATATGATGGTAGGGTAGTAGCGGGTGCATTTCGAACAGAACTCGCAAGTTGGTAATATAATTACGAAATTTGGTGTTGTTAATGAAGGAGATGTCTAAAAAAATTTCAGATCGTTAATATCTCCCACGAGGGGGAGGGGGGGAAATTTTAAGGCATCAGTCGATTTTTACGTACTACACAATATTAGTATGATGAATCTTGCAGATTGTTGCTTCATCCAGTACACAATGAATCAACCATAGTTGCACACCTACAGTTATATGAGCCCACTAACAAGAAAGGAGTGATGTGTTTGGATAGTGGGGGAGGGGGGGGGTTGGTTGAACGAAATTCGAGTACTATACGTGATCTTTGGTTATCAATAAAAATGAGTCTCGTTTGTTTAAAATGGCTAATTTTGATGTAAAATAGAAATAACCGATTTTTAAGGTGTTTTTTGACGGACTATTTGTGAAATAGGGGGCGGGGGAGTGGTCTGAGCGAAATTTCGCACATAACTCGAAATATTCCTGATACTTCAAGCTATAAATGTTATTCGATAAATTTTTCGATACCGATCATATGTGAGGATATGAGGGGTGTTTTTCCGAAAAGTGAGTAAATCTTCTGGAAAAGGGTAGTGGGAAAAATAGGCACCCGAGCTAAGTTTGTTCTTTAGACGTCTAAGGACAGGAACCAATGATAAAATTGCGTTCAACATTCAGACCATATAGAAGCTAATTTTTGGCCATTTGCATCTATACTAATCGAGCTCCACGATACACCTACTCGAAAGAAAGAAGTAAAAAAAAAAAAAAACTAAACTACTACTTCGACGACGACGACGACGACCTTAGCGACCTTATACACGATAAAAGTGACCGTCGAGAATATATTACCAAATAGAATAAAACAACCAGCAGCGGATATTCGCTGGCTTAAGTAAGTAAGTATATTTATATAGCGAAAATTTTTTCGTCAACTTGGATCATTACTGAGTGAGAAATAGTTGCCCGGTGAGACGTTTAGTGTGTACATACGTACGTACGTATTAAATAGTCGTAAATCATAAAAACCTAGCGTATAGAAGCCATTAAAACGATAAAGAACTCATTTTCCATTTTACCAGTATATTCACATCAGGGCGGCTCGACTCGGCTTGGCTCGGCAGCATAAAGCCACCATAAGAATGCTACCATATTCATCGTGCATAGAGAAGAAAAAGGAACCATAGCATCTGGGTAGGACCACTTTACCTCCAAATGGTACGATCACCTTACAGTTAACCGATGTTTTTCTATTATACTTGTCATCTAAATCCCACATTCGAGTATGTTTAGGTTTTTTTTTTTTTCCTTCCCTCTTTCCAACTCTTCGTTCGTTCTATGTGCAGCTCGGCTCAGAAAAAAATAAGAGACAGAGACAGAGAGAGTGATTCTCGTATGTACATATATATATATTTTTTTCTATGCTCGCTTATAGATTTATGGAGCTATTTATAACGTCAACTCGGATGTTAGATTGGATTATATGTTTACTTAACGAATGTAAAGGCGTTGGATATTCATCATTATCATGCGGAATACAGAGATGTACTATAAAGAAAGAGTAGGCAGCATCTCGGTTATGTACGATCATATATACCAGTATAAATGGAGATGGAAGAGAGAAATAAATGTAATTGTATAGTGCGGCTAATTCTTCTCCGATGTGTATTAATTGCCTTGTTGAGCTTTTCCCTCGTTTCGAGTTGGGGAGTTGGTAGTGTGGTACGTTGCTAGATAAGGCTGGAAGATGACAAAGTGTTGGAACGAGTGAAAAAGTACCGAAGTTTTAATGCATCAGCTTGGTGGATGGTTTGGTTACATTTTGATAAAGTTTGAAAAGCCAAACGTTGGGTTGATTTTTTTTCAAAGATAATTTTTCGTAAAGCGTTTAAAAATACCAGTAATGTGAAGATGTACTTATTGGAAACAGACGTATATTTTATGTTTGGGAGGGGCTTGTGTGCCTTGGCCCATGAACCTCAAATTTTTTTTTCACGTCCAGCAACCAATCAAGTTCATCGAAGAAGTTGGTTTGATGGTTCGAGACTCCACGGTGTATAATTTACATATTATTAGGATTGGCATGGAATGGACCCTTGAAAGCTTTGTATTATGACCCTCGACTAAAAAAATTGTGTAATGATGCTACAAATCATTCTTGTTTTATTATTAACAAATTAAATGATTCTGAAACTATCTGCTGTATCACGCATCTCAGGCATCTCAGAGTGTTAGTATCATGAACTCGGGGGAAGGGGGGAGATGCAAAATCATGTTTTCGAAATCGGGATAGATATTAGCATAGATCAGTAGTACACATCATAGACGCAAATTCAACGGGCTTGTTCGAAGTTCCAATTATCCCATTGGTTGGCACGGTACTGGCATCTAAAAATTAAACAAATGAGCAATTTAAAAATGTTAACATAATCACTCATCTAAGTATTAGCCCTTGTAGGAAAAATTTTTTTCTACAAATTTTGTCATGTACACATTTTGCCTATCTTCGTTATTGAAGGGGTAGCACTCGTTTAAATTTTATTGGCCCCTTCAAATAATCAAGATAGGCAAATTTTGTATATCATCAAAAATACCGCAGAAGTTACCTACTACAAGGTCCATTTTTCGAAACTGCTGTTCAGAGAAAATTTTCGTTCTTAAAATTTACATGGGAGTAATTGGGACAAAGTAAAAATTATGAAACAAAAAATTTGTCCAGTTCGTGATTTTGAATAGTGGACCTTGTAGTAGGCAAATTTTGCAGCATTTCTAGTAATATGCAAAATTTGCCTATCTTTATTATTTGAAGGGGCTAATAAGATTCAAACTAATGCTGCCCCTTCAATAACTGAGATAGGCAAAATATGTATATGACAAAATCTGTGGGAAAAAATTTAGTCTATCAAGGTCCATCATTTGGATTGGTGATGGGGATCGAAATTTCGAAACTGCTCATTTGTTCAAATTTTTAGATGTCTGTACAGAGGAAAAGTGAGGCTTTGTGTGAGTACGTTGATTTTACGTATATGTGTACTATCGATCTATGCTCTTGAAGCCTTCAAAACTTTTGGAACATGGAGTATATCGATTCTTAGGTCAATATTAGGTGATGAGCCAATTTTTTCCATTATAACTCCTATAGAATGAATTTCTTGTCAAAATGTCTGAATGGCAACTGGTAACCGATGATAAATAGGAAGAAAATTTAGTCGTAATGTGAGTAATTCCACTAGATATATATTTGTCAAAAATATCTAATTTCACGGTTTTTATTTTCATGTAAAAAAAAAAAATTAGATACGGAGACCAACGTATCACAAACCGGAAGAAATAACGGTACGTTGTCCATCTTTTTACAACCCTTTCTACAAACGACCACCCTCGGCCGAGTACCATGCTGGTGACAACTCGGGTCACCCATCTTTTAACCTTCGAGAGCACCATGCAGAAAGACAATAACATATCAGAGAGAACCTTAAGACAACACCCTTGAACCCCAAGGTTACACTATTAATATCACAAAGAGAGTTCTTTTCCCTCATCAAATCACTCAGTCGCTTTTAATTTGTAAAGAATACACTTCACTGGATGGAAAAAAAAAAGGTACCTTAGCGGCGAAACTACTCGCCGATGAGGTACGCAACAGAAAGATCCAGCTAACCCCGAAGATCTCCGCAGATTAAATTAACGCCATCGCCCGCACCCTCTCCCCCTCACTCGTTTCGCTTTCGCTTTCGCCTTCGCAACGTAAAAACAATTTACCCGAGTTAGCAGATTTATTTCTGGGAATTAAAGCGGATAAAAGGGCGCATAAAGGTCGACACGACAATTTTATGACACCCGGTAAAGCCATCCTAACGTTTACAGTTTCCACTTCTTACTTACGGGCGTTTTATACTCCTCGGCTGCCACTTTGCCCCCCCCCCCTCCACCACGATATAGTATTCGTTCGTATTTGGTATACCCATATACGAGTTTAGGTAAAATGCGGTTGGAATGGCGATGGCGATGAAGGGGGGAGGCGAAGGGACCGAGGTCGGTGCTTTAATTTACTTCCATCGCCGGACTTAAAACTAATCTTCGTTAATTGAGATGGCCTCTTATTACGGATGGCGAAATTTATATTTACGTTGACTCGTGTTTTAGTTCGATTAAGCGGAAAAATTCGCACGTACCGGTAGCGACTTCTTCGCCACCAGCGTCTCTTTCATTTCTCCTCCCTCCCCCTTACTCGTTCCCTATATCCGTACAACATTTATATGTATACCGTGATACGTAGACGTACCTTCCACCCGTGTGTAGTCTACCTTTTCACCATTTCGTCCTCGTCCACGCCTTTAGTGGGTACTCGGTATACATAAAGCAATCGCAATTTTTCACCTTGTTCGCAAAATACCAGAAAATGTGACTTTTATACGATTCGCTCGACTTTTACTTTCTTTTTTTTTTCTATTTATTACGGTACCTAAGTTCTGCTTGAAATCCTTGAATTAAAATTACAACCGAAGAATTGATCAAATTTATGGGTCATTTTATCAACGTCTCACCTCAAACGATGCTATCTGTACAAATTTTCCAACTTTTATTATGGCTTATGTAAAAAAAAAAAAAAAAAAGTATCAACAAAACCAGCTGCAGATTCTTAGACGACCAATAAGGCTTTTTTTGGCCATGTTCGAAGGAAATACCAACATTTGTTCCCCCTTAAATGCTAAAAATCTTTTGAACCTCGCCAAAAGGCGAACATTGGTGGCGGATCACGTTTATTCAAAATTCAGTTGGATTTAAAATTTAGAGAGGGGCTAAAAGAGGGATGAAAATCACGAAAATTGTGTTTTTCAGCTAACTTGATACAGGACTGAAATTCGCACCAACTTATAACAGAATTTTTATCATTTTTGACCATAAAAATAGGTTTTGTCGAATAGGACTGCTTTCAAATGAGGTAGTGTGCTAAACTCGAGTGTCTACAAGAGAGGTGAGGAGGGTTTGGTCTTTAAAAGTGCAAAAAGTTCAAAGCCCCATTTTCATCCGCCAAAATCGAAAGCTAACTTTTTTTTACAATTTCCATCTACTTGCACCTCATTTTTAAAGCAGTGATTGATCTGAATTCTGATTCAAAATCAGCCCCACTTTTACAGCTTGCTCCAGTCTGTCGTCAAATCAGGCATAATGATCGAATTTGGGTAATTTTATTGCATATGACGTGCATCCAAAATTCTTTTGGTTTGAAAAAAAAATCATAAACATGGTGGAAAAAAATTCATCTGTTCGTGAACTAATATCGAGACATGCATTCTTCCCTTCCCCCTCCCTCCCACGCACTTCACTATTTTCAATGAAAATTTATTAGTAAAACACAAAGCTGAATTGGGAGAGAGTGGAAGTAAGATAAATGTAGCATGGACCCTTTTGTACCACGAATTTTTCTGGTTTTCTCAGACATGAATTGAAAAATATAGGCGGATTTGGTGAGAGGGGAGCTTGAATACATTCGTCTCACTACGAAAAAAAGGTAACGTGTGGTTTTTTTTATTGGCTGTCTTGCCTTCAACCCTTCTATCATCTATGAGGAGGAAATTTACTGCAAAAAAATCAGGAAGTATTACCTGAGCCAAGGGAGAATAAAAATTATGCAAAATACCAGGAATGAAAGGTTGAAAAATGACTAATTGAGTATTCCAAGGGTATCTGTGAACTGAAAAAATTGAAATTTTTTTATTTTACCTCAGCAAACCATAAATTTAAAAATTTTTGTGATAACATATCGAGAGGCTAACTCAGCACTGAGCGAGGAGTTGAGCCCTCCCATGCCCCTCTTCTATCTCCACCTACGGCAGTAACATACCCGAATCTGAATAAAAATAAGTAAAACATTACCCCGCTGAGGGAATTTTCAGCGATTTTTGAAAAAGAATTTATGACTTCTCGAATTTTTTGACAATGGGGCTCTCTCAACTGTCCGCCTTTGATTTGAATGGAATCGAGTTAGATGGAAAAAATCGTATCGAAAACGATGGAATCCAATTTTCAGCAGTTGAAGCTTATTTTTGAAAATTTATACTGGTTGCACCTCATTGAACCCTTCCTACCCGCAATGCTGGTATGGAAAAAAGCTTTGCTTCGCAATGCAGATGTATGTATGTTTGACGTTCTGAAAAAAATCCCAGAAATTTCTCTCCTCCCTCTCCCCCTTCTCCTTAAAAAGTCGACAGTTGTTATGCCGCTGACTTTCAACTGTTCAAACTTTTTGTTCCTTTGTAATTTGAGGTTTATCGTATTTATTTGTTGCTCACAATTTGTTCGAATGGGTATCGGAGACTTGAATTCGGGATATAGATTTAGTGTATGTTCAATGCCTCCGTTTAAAATACTGATGATTACTATTTCCAGGTAATTTTTTGGGTGTTTTTAAAATAATTAGGTTCTACGTTAATCTGTGTTATGGAGTTTTTGACAATTTCAATTCGTTTTCGTGTATGTGCTATTTTCTGGGAAGCATATTTTAAGCAATTTTTAACATTTTGGTTCTATATCTTGAAAGTTGACAGAATATAAAAAGTTTCCTTAATTCATTATCTTTTTCAGTAGAATTGAATTATGTTCAATTTTTACGTGGAGTCTGAATTTCATATTTATTAATTTTTTTATCTAAATATTTTCCAAAAATACGTTTAAAAATATAATTTTTTGCTGTTTAAACCTTTCGAATAATAACCAAATTCAGCAATATTATTTTTCATCCTGTAAGAAATATGGAAACCCATCGAGGGGTATTTTTTCTTTTTTTTTTTAGTGAAAATTACACAATCAAATATTTTCACCACCAAATCAACGTCACGATTCGAGCTACATTGAATGGTAAAAAATTCCAATTAAAATCCAACCTTCGCGTATAAACAACGTACAAACAGTTTGTGCGTTTTGTAAGAGAAAAAAAATAAGAAAGCAATGAAAAAAATTAGCAACGTTCGAATCCCATTACCAATTCACCTTTTGGGGCCATTGTAAATTCTCATCGCGTATACTACGTTTACTAGTCGACAAATGAGATTTGTGAAACAGACGAGAGCGAAAAAAATTACACCACTAAATGGAAAAATAAAAAGTACGCGAGAAAAAAAAAAGAAAGGTAGACGAAGACGACGACGACGACGATGACTACTACGACGCCAAGAATTTAATGAATTTTAATCGGCATGATTTAAATTGTAAACGAACGGGCGATAAAAAAAAAACATACCCACGGAGAGGGTATTTCTATGGGGTGGGTAGGTAGGTAGGTAGGTAGGTAGGTAAGATAGGTATACTAGGTACACGTCAGGGCTAGAAGAATGGTCGATAAATTGCTAGTTGTGGGGGAGGGGAGAGGGTACAGAATGCTCGTTTAGGTTTATATTACCTTCGAGGCTATGTACGCGCCCCCATTCTCTCGAATATACACAGAACGAACGTGGAAACCATCGGGGGAGAATAATAAGTAAAAAAAAAATTACGCAATTAAAACGACGACTTGTTAAGATGATAGTGGAAGAAAAAAGGGTGGGTGGTGCGCGGTTGGTATTTTATGTAGTGACACGACGACCAGACTTTGGCAACAAAAAGAATATAAAGTTGGGTTGTATTAGGTAAGATATCTACTCGTAATCGGCGACGGAGGAGGGTTGCCAGTGAAAGATGGGGGAGGGAAAAAAAAGAGGCGCGTAATTTTTATACGACGTTGTTCAGTATAGGTAAAGTATATCTCTGTCTATACGTGTTGGAAAAAAGAGAGAGTGTATGTGCGATAGGATGCGATGCCACGTCGTATAATCTAAATAAGGGTAAAAATGGCATCAGAGAAAAAGAAAAATTCTTCTGCTGTCTTACGAAGATACGGCGAAGACCAGACGTATTTTTCTCCCTTCTCCGTATATCGTTGCTTTGCTCGCGAGACCGTATTTTTATCAACCCCTAACTCCCTTTAGAGTTCAAATTTAAAACTTGTCTCACATAATTTTGTCGTAGTTTTTTTTCTCCTCTTCTTCTTTTTTTCATCTTTTTCTCTACTTCTCTGGTGTTCGTTTTCTCTTTCTGGTACTGCTGGCGCGAGCTTCGGCTTTTTTCCCCGACTAGCTCGCAGTTTTTTGTTTTTCTTACACGCTACGTAATTTTACCTCTCTTATATTTCCAAGTTTCGTTCCTTACACACCCTCTGCCCATCTGTCCCTCTGGTATCCAGAGCAAGATAGGTGGTGAGGTGGCTGGCGTATACGAGTATACTTTACTGTGTACAGTAGACCTACGTATACCTATATTTATATGTATATATATATATATATGAAAAACTCCTCGCTCCTTTGCACTCCCCGGAGTGTTTTAACTTAGTCGGCTACTTATTTTGCTTTAAAATTTACGCTTTCTTCCTTCGTTGACTAATTATACGGCTTTTCCTCGCTCGGCTCTCGTGTTGCCTCCGTTACCATCCGCGTCCCCTTTGATACGTCCTCCCTCATCCCCTCCTTCACCCCTGCTAGACGTTATATAGGAGTTAATTTACGCCCCCGGTTTAGAAATACCTACCGTCTGAAATATAAAGTATAACGCCATCTAAATTACTCGCCGTTGTTTTGGAGTTTTCTAACGCCAGCCAGCCAGCCAGCGTTACCTTATACTACTGTACTATAAAAGCGTTTTTCCAGGCTTCTTTTTTTTTTTTTTTTGGTATTTTTTTTTTCACTCACCCTTGCCTTGCCTTGCCTCGTATCTCGCTTCTTGTTTGCGTTTCGGTTGCTTAGTGGAGCAGGCCGATAGAGTGCCCTTCCCCCCTCCTCGCTTTACTTCGCTTCGTATCATCTTGGATACGAGGGTTATACTATATATAGTAATTAAGCACTAAATTACGACGTTACGTAAATGAAAATTTTGTGTTTGAAAAAATATGTTATTAGAATATTTTTATTTTCGCGTGTTGTTCTATTCAGTTCTGTTGTGTTCTGCTGTGTTGCGTTGTTTTTCTTCTTTCTTTCACCTCTCTCTCTCTCTCTCTCTCTCTGGTGTTGGCTTGGGATTTTTTTTTCTCTCCTATTTTTTTAATAGAGTTTCGCCTTATTTTTCGCATGCTGCGAATCAGACTTGGCGAAAATATGCTCGATGGTAATCTCGTAATGGCTTATTTTACATAATTAGTGTAGCGAGGCTCGGATTAGAGATATTCACGAATGATATAAAAGAGGAGTTGATGTGGCAAACGATGAGATTGAGGGTAGATGAGGTACTATTTTTTTTTCTTTTTTTTTTCATCGTTCATTGTATTTGAATTCTTGAATTTTGGTTTTGAACCGAATATATATATGGAGTGTCCCAACTGTCAAATTTTTCAAAGGTGATGAAAAAAGTTATACGTAAACTTGAATACCTGTTTTGTATAATTTGTAAGGAACAGAAATCCGACTTGTTGCTTGGATAGGTGAGGAGACCAAATAGGGTGCCATTTTTTTCGGCAAAATATTAAATACTTCGTAGATCAAACTTATTAATTTATTGTCTGCTGTGGTCAAGCCAAGAATTTCTCAACGGATGCAAATTTTCTCCTAGTGTTCGATGAGGTCAGTTTGTTTGGATCTCAATGCTCAAAAATTATGTATTCAAGGGTCTAGGTTTTAAATGTGCGATAAATATTGCTCGGATGTAAATACATTTAAAATTTTTAGGCTCCCCGCTTCTCTGAATACGCCATCGAATTGCTGTTAAAACATGAAAATTACATTTAATTAAGAAATTGAAAGAAAGCATTAATCATTGAATATGTGTAAAAAAAAAATAGTATAAATCTTTTAAATTATAAATAAGGGCTGAAAAATCTTACTGAATGAAATGTAAAATTCTCGGAAGGCCTAGAAAAGAAATAAGAATTATTTGGGAGGGCTGAGGGGTGCAAATTTTGTTAGATTTGGGAATTGCTCCACTAATAACATGGTTAAAAAAAAAACGTTGAAACAAAAGTTATAGGGCATCAGAAGGAGACTATTCTTTCTCCTTTGACTTCTTCTTCTAGGAGGTCTTAGGGAGGAGCTAGGGCATACAGAAAAAAGTCTTTTTTTGAAAGTTCCCCATTGACACAAACCATTTCCAAAGATTGGTCAAATGGTACTCCTGGATATCAATCTCAGATTTTAAAAACTTCTCACAAATCACCATAGCGTATCCCTGAAAAAATTTTAGAACCAAAAAACTTCCTCCTCCACCCCCTCCTCCTCACTCGATCAGAATATTAAAAATACTTTTTTTTTCTTGAATAAAAATATTCGATTTATGTGAAAATGAAATCAATATCACCAACCTAGGTACTGCCCCAAATTCGGGGGAGAAGATGTCCTACAATTTTTATATCGACACATTTGATAAATATACAAAATTTCAAAACTCGCTCGTTATAAATTGTTATTTGGTATTAATATGAAAGTTGCCGATATACTTGACTTGAAATTCACTTTTTTAAACAGAATTGGAATTTTTTCTTGTGTTGAAAATTGGCCGTAAGATTAGAAAAAGTATGCTTTCTGATTAATTCAGAAGCACTGAATACGAATTAGGTGTTTATTTTTCGTTCAAATTTCTCGTTGGAATTTTGACTGTTCCCCTCTCCCCCCAAATACGCTCGTGCTCAAAATACTGCAATTATGTTCCCAAGTTAAAATTTTAATGGCCTAATTTGATATAAAATTTTACGCTGAACAACTTTACTTCTATTCATTTTTAGCATATTAACGAGTATTTCTGAAAAAAAAAACGCATTTTTGAGAATTTTTCAAGGCTGAAAAAGTCTCAAATCCCAAAATTTTTTTTCAATTTCTTAAAATTATACTCGTCGAAATACATCCTCTGTTGAAAAAAATGTTATGTACCCCCCCCCCCCCCCCACGATCCACAACTGCTGAAATTCGAAGTCTTTTGTCAATTTACCCCCTTCCCCCCTCTCAGGGAGAAAAATTTTGGAAATATTTATGTCGATAGACCCATCATTTTTCTAAACATTTGGATTAAAATCATGATTTTTCTTCAAATACTTGGGAGTACAGAATTTTTTTCCCAACAAATTTTCGATATTCTGAACAAGGAGATTGGAGCGAGGGAAATTTTTTCGAGCCTAAAATTTTTTTACTGATGCTCAATGATGATTGGTGTTAATTTTGAAAATCTCCAGTTCTAAGTAAAAAAAGTAGGGCAAACTCTTTTTCTGGGGGGGGGGGGGCTGTTAAAGAGGTAGTGATTTTCACCGAGAGTAGATCGGTTAAAAAAAAACTATTCGAAAAGTTGTTTCAAATAAATACAGTACAACTGTAAAAAAGGAGCATTTTTGTTTTAAAAATTTTTCCCCGGCTGGTCTTAAGAGAGGGGGAGGGGGAACTACGGTAATAAGAAAAATAGTATTTGAAAATTTTTTATCAACTGAATTAATTACCTTAATGAGAGCCAAGTATAAATTCTGGCTAACTCAATATAAAATCAGCACTATTCTAGGGTTTTCTTGGGGGCAGAACTTCCTGAACCTCAGATGAGCTTTAAAATTTCAAATTTTACGTAATTGTATGATTTATTTATGAATTAAAAGATACTGTGATCAGCAAAGTTTTCAGCAAGAATTATTTCTTGTTTGGTTTTGTGGAAGGGTAGAATAGAAAATGCTTTAGTTTCTTTACCTAATTTTTTCACGTGTTCAGAGATTTAAATTGAGGGGAGGAGGAGGGAGAAGCGTAGAATGCGGCTAATTTTTTGGTAGAAATTTTAGTGATTTTTTTTTTCTCGAGATGTAGAAGCAAAAATCGAACCAGTTTTGTTCGAAAAGCTCTCAAATACGTGTAACTAATTTCCTCTAATCTTCTGTCTTATCCCCCTCTGTTCTACTTTCAGACGAGGGAGGTGTTACATTTTTTGGTAGACCTGAAAATGATTGGTTTTCCCTGGGAGTTTCAATCTTTTAGCTGACCTTTGCATTATCTTTGTTTGGAACTGGTATTTGAAAAACTTCTTAGCATATTTACACATTTTCCGTTTTCAACTCATCTTTACCACATTTCTCGAGTATAAAAATGTATCATGTTTATTTTCGTTCAACCAGGTATAGAAAAATCCACCTTGTATACCAATTACTAGCGATAAGATAAGTATTCAATGCATGATGATTCATCCCGACTCGTGTTACGTAGCTTACACATAGGCTATTGTATACCTTTACATGTGTAAAGATAACGTAACCTCATCGTTCGATTGAAAGATAGTTCAAGTCGTAGTATGATTTTTACAACACTCGTGCATATGTACTTATTTTTTCGTATCGCGTTGTTCACTCTTTCGTAATTAATTAATTAAGTTTATGATATCAAATCGATTATTAATTTTCGTATTTTTTTTTCTTCTGCTTTTTTTCCTATTCAGGAGCAAACGGAATGAGACGAAGAGGACGTCAAACGTATACCAGATACCAAACCTTAGAATTAGAAAAAGAATTCCATACCAATCACTATCTAACGCGAAGAAGACGAATAGAAATGGCGCACGCATTATGCCTGACTGAAAGACAGATAAAAATATGGTTCCAAAATCGACGTATGAAATTAAAGAAAGAAATTCAAGCCATCAAAGAACTAAACGAACAAGAAAAACAAGCGCAAGCCCAAAAAGCCGCAGCCGTAGCGTTAGCAAACGCCCAAGGGGGCCAAAATGATCATTGAATCGATGTATGAATATCTGTTCGCATTTCCCCTTTTTTGCAATTTTGTTTGTTTTTTCTTTTTTCTTTTTAAATCAGTTTTTTTTTCGGTTTTGTTTTTATTTTTGATTTTAGTTTTTCTTTTCTATTTTTTGTTCGTTCGATGTTTTTATTTCGTTTTTCTCATTATTTTATTTTATTTTTATTTTTTTTTCGTGTTTATTATTATTATTATTATTATTTTTTTGTCGTTGTATAAAAGTATAAATTTCGCGATGCGTGTGCGGTTAAAGCGTAAATTACCGGTGTTTTTAAAAAAGTTTTTCTTTTTATTTATTTATTTTTTTTTTTAAATTTTAAATTTAATATGTCGATAGTGTGTATAAAGCCAAAAAAAAAAAAAAAATTAAAATTAAAAGTAATACGTATTAAGAAATGCTCCGAAAATAAGTTCGAGTGTGCGCGGTTTCACGACGTCACGAGCGGGTTTTTCGTTACGATGCGATGCGTTGCGATGCGCCGGTCAATGCGGTTCGGGTGTTCGTGGTGTGGCGATAAGTATAGTATTTCGCGCATGTGAAATGTGTATTGTATCGAGAGTTTGGGCATTTGTGCAATATTCAAGTATACGACGATGATGGTTGGATGAATGGATGATCCCGGCACGATATGTGGTCGTTTAAGGTGAGTTCTCTTTAACGTTGGATTGGTTATTTTTGGTGTTGGGTATAATATAGGATGTAAATGATACTATAGATGGGTCTATTGTAGGTCTAGGTATAGGTATAGGTATAGGTTAATTTATATGAAAAATGATGGCCGAACGCCGGTTCTAGCTCGTGGTAGCGAGCGTTTTGACAGGTTTTTATAAATGGGTTTATTGTACATAGGTTTAGGTATTACTTATTCGAATGGGTCGAGTAGAGGGCTTAGAATTAATTTTACGTATTTGTTTTACACTTTATATTCATTATAATAGCTTTTTAAAGTCCTATGTAAATTATACCTATGATTGACCCGATTGAATATACATAACTTATATTAAGTGGGTATTTATAAGTAATTTATGGTCCCCTCCTTTTTTTTTTTTTTTTTTTTTTTTTA
>FIZR01026881.1:5522-23367 GCA_900060175.1 Ferrisia virgata
TTTTGGGGATTTCAAACCCCCCCCCCCCCAGCACCGCCTCAAAGCTCCAAAATAGTGGTTTTTTGATAGGGTTTTCTCGTTTTTTTTTTTAATTTTTTCCCATGCATACCTTCCATTCTGGTTGAAATTGGGCATGTAGAATTGGTAGGGCTCCTATATGAGCCTTTCCGAGGTTTCAGATATTCAATCCAATATCTACCCGTATCTCGAATGAGCATCCCAGGCCGCGTCTTATTTTTATTCCATGAATGAACAGTTCGCATATCTTCTTTGTTTCAAGAAAATCAGGCACAAAAAAGCAACGTATTGCGATGCTTTTTTTTTTTCATTTCACCGAAGTAAAAGTCTCCTACTTACTGGGTTTAATATCAATGAAATTCGTTAGGCTAGAAAACGAATAAATAGGTATAGATGACGAGTCCAATGGTAGGGAATCGAATGAACGAACACGAGTTATTTTCGAAGAGCTTGAAATGACTACGAAGCACTCAAATAAACAACATTCCACACATCTACCTTACGCAGAACATAAATGTATTCTTGGGACTACGAAGCCCAATTTTCTCATACCCTCTTCCTCTCACTTTCGTCCAATGTTGTTAAACTGTATAATGCACCGAACTGAATATTTATATGTAAATAATCATCATTTTTGGAAATTTTTCCGCAGATTAATGAAAATGTGTCTTTATTTTCAAAAATATTATCTCGAGATGCCCTTGGGTTTCAGAATTCAAATTTTTCAAGACATTATTTAGGCGCTGATAAAATACGATTTTTAAGCGAATTCGCGCTTTTTCATCTCGTCACAGAGAGGTGAAGGGTGAGGTGGGGTGGGACAGGGAAGTAAAAAACATGTGGGGGGGGGTTACATTAATTCTTTTACCTCGCGAATTTTTGACCGGACATCTAGGAAGAGTGTTGTGGGATTTTTTCAGATTTATCGAACTTCATGATCTTGAAATGGGCGATGAAAACTTCGAGGGAACTTGTAAGCCTCCGTTTTAGAGCTGGAAACTGGAAAAAAAATTCTACAATTATTAACAGTATTTTACACCTGTTACTATTTTTTTCAAATTTTTTCAAGCGCTGGCCCCCTCTACAGCCCTCAAAATTTGGAGTTCGTTAGTCGTTAATTTGATATTTAACGGACTAAAAAAAAGATTTTTGAAGGGTTGTAGAGAGGGCCATTAATGCAAAACATTTGAAAAAATTATGTACGATGTAAAATACTACTAGTAGATTAAAAAAATTTTTTTCCAGTTTTTAACTCTGAAATTGGGGTTTACAAGGTCCCTCAAAGGTTTTCATAGCTCATTCAAGGTCGTACCAAGGGTCTAAAAAATTTGAAAAAAATCCACAACACTCCTTCTTCTAGGTACCTTCACTTTCATAGGATGAAAAAAATTAACGTAAAAATCACCCCGAAAGTGTAATTAAAAATCGTATTTTACCATCACCAACTAATCGACATGATATAAGTAGAAAGGAAATGGAAATAAAAGTTGATGAATTCTACGAGTAGGTAAATCATCTAGATATGATTTCAGAATTACTGATCAAGTGATTAATCACAGCATATCTACCTATGATACGTACGTACAAGTTGGTAGTATGTAGGTAGGTAGGTAGGTACTAGGTATACACCGCATACACATAAGCTCACCTGCTTGAACTGAACACCTTTCATTTCATGCCAAAAAAAAACCTTGAACGCGAATTGATTTTTTTTTTGGCTCGTGTTAAATGTAGGAATGGGAAAAAAAAATACAGAGCAGATAATGAAACAGTTTTTATGGCTATTTGGCGGAATATACTATTGTACCTATCTACCTACGTGTCTACGTATAAGAAGTATAATACGAGATGAAATTGGAAGAAATAAAAGATCTAACTACCACCGCGTACCAATATTATATAGCATATAGGTAGGCAGGTAGGCAGGTAGGCACATACGTGTACGTGAAACAGGGTATATAAGACAAGAGCGAAGACGTAGGGAAAATAGTAATTAAAGCGAAAACAGGTTGCTGGTTCGTTATCGGTTTAAGAAAATATAACGAGCTGGGAAAAAAAAGAAGAAGTGCGAAAGAGATAGAAATATAGGTAGATTAGGAATAGAATGAATATTAGTTGCGACTTATTATTATGTACTAGAAGCTGCGTCGAATGTGGTTGCGGACGGTACGGTACGGTATGGCGCGGAGCGCTTCAGGACTAGAAAATAAGCAGCTGTATATATACGCGAAGAGTAATAATCACTGTGCTCTTTGAAAATCGTTTTAATTACCGAGCAACGGTTTTCAAATAACGCGATTCAGTGGAATACGTATCGTACATGCTCTCGTATTGCTCCTACGTGTGTGTGTGTGTGTGTGTGTGTGCATATACATATACATATCTGTACGTATATGTATAGGTAGAAAGAGCTAGGATAGCGCATTTGTGCCATTCTGCCATTATACGGCCAGCCACAGCCTAGGTGAAGTTTGAAAAAAGGCGTGATGGCATGCTGCAATGTTCGGGTTGTTATCGTATCCGTGAGATTGGATTTTTTTTTGCGTCTCTTTGCTCGATCCCCTTCGTCGTCTGCGTGTCTCTGCCTATACAGCTTCCCTTACGATTACACGTAGCTTGTTTGGTCTGTGACCGTATGTACAGGTAATACAGGTACACGATACATACTCCTTATAGTGGTCATGTCGCGTTAAGTGTAGATTTGAAGGGAAAAAAAAAAAAAATTAGTATTCCAGTAATTAGGAATTCGAGCTAGGTTTCTAAGCTTTGCCAAGTCTGCGTAGCGAGGCACGGTGATTCATTACGCGGCTCGTTAGCGTACCACCCGACCGACCGACCGACCGACGTACGAAATTAATTACACACGATACAATGGCGACGATCGATGGACATTCGTATTTTTCGATATTTCGCTCGCTGAACTGGACAATCGATAATCGACCAACATTACATCTACATACATAGTACCACTTAAGTGGTATGTAATAGAACATTATTACACATACACTCGCATTCTCGGCTGGTTTAGGAGGGTATTCGATATAAAAGCGAAGCCCAGCAAAGCGAAGCGAGCGAAGCGCATGGTGACCGTAGGCAATTCATAATACACGTATAAATTAAGCCTCAGCCAGGCATTCATCAGAGCGCACCTGATATTTGAATACGAGCGCCCTTAATTATGATGTATGAATGGCTTTTACCAACAACCGTATTAGCCCATAGCTGCGAGGGTGTTTTCTTTACACGTCGTCTTTAAATTCGGTAGCCGGCTACGATTATTTTCACACCTTTGCACAAATCAATCTACGACCAACGCAGCAAACCGGTTTCGAAAAATCGTTTCCCAAATTTAAACGTCGTGTCGCGTGCAATTTTCAGCCCATCGCGCTCTCCTCACAATTTTTGGCCCGACTGCAGGTTTTTCTTTTATCGCATTACTTACTCAAATACTCAAATTAGTCGCCAAACAAACCTCTCACCTTTTGGGAAAATATTTTGGTACACAGGTTGATTTCGAAGTGAATGGTTAAAATCCCAAAAAAATACACATCTACGAGCTCTACTGAATTTAAATACCAAAGACAACCTACAGTTAAGACAGCTGATCTGGCCTGGTACTCAGATTTTCAAAATCCACCGCCCATTTTCAGCACACGAGCTATCCCCTACCCCACCTCTCTCCACTCGTATAGTGAAAAAAAAACAACATATTATTTCTTATTATAAAAAATTCTCATAAACTTGTATCCGTGCTAGCAAATTGCAACCTACCTTAATATATAGGAAGTGGAGGGGCCTATATACCAGAATTTTACAAAATTTTTCAGTCAACAGGTAGGGAGAAATTAACGTAAAAAAATTTACTACGCAAAAGCAAAAAAGATACGTAAAATTTTTCACGCTAAAATATGTGTATTCGTGAGTAGTGAGTACTTATTCCTAGAATGCTTAGTTTTGAATTTTGAGTAGTGGGTCATGGCAAAAATTGAAAAAAATCGTGAAAAATGAGAATATTTTGAAATTTATTCCGACAAAGTTGACTTGAAATTAAACGAAACCGCCGTCAGTGAAAAAGAACACATCACAAAACCGTCGTATCCTAATTTTCGATTTTTTGCGTTCATTTATTGGTGCTCGTGAATTTTTAAAAATACGAAAAACTGAAACAATACATACAAAAAAGGTGCTCGTAATTCAGCAAACTACTCGAATTAGAAAAACTAACCCAAAATTCGTGTTTAGCAAGTCAAATTACACCTATTTCAACCCTTCATAAGATGGTTTTTGGTAAATTTTGAATTTTCGATTTTTTTCAGGATTTTTTTTCCAAGTTATATCCAGTTAACAATTGGGAATTGGAGCAAAAGTTCACCACCTTCATTTGACATCATTCGCTACTTACTTCACTAGCACTACCCCCATTTTCGAGAAAAACCTAAAATTGTAACGTCCTATGCACCATTAGGGCTTTCAATTTTAGTTTTTTTTCGAACGTTCGGGGAGGGGGGAGTAAAAAAATAAGTTGTGAAATAATGTCAAATGAACGTTGTAAAAATTAAGGTCTCCACCCTTCAAATTTTCCAAATGTACATGAAAAATCGAAAAAAAAAAATTATAATAGAATATTTTGAATTTTTTCGAAGTAAAAAACAAAAAAAAATACTTTTATTGATCAGGTCATCAGAAATAATGATATTTCGTATTTACACTTCATTACTTTGCAAAAAAATTCAAAATATTAGATTTTTTTCATTTTTAAATATGATTTTAAAACCTTAGAAAAGCAAAAAAAAATCACAAACTTTTTTTTAGTCTCATGTGATGTGCTATGATACGTTAATACCAACAAAATAATTTTTTTTTTCGTTTTCTAATGTAAATTTTGAAATTTGAATACCAAAAGAAGTGAGATAAGGGTCAAATTAGATTCCTCAAATTTTTACCACGTTCATTTCACGTCATTTCACAGATTTTTTCATTACACACTTTTCCACTTTCGAAAAAAAACTCAGAATTGAAACCCCCATCTGTTGACTAAAATCCCCCCCTCTTACACGATCGTCTTTTCCTAGAATAATTTGCTTACTCGAACAAATAGCAAAAACCGCCCAATAATTACCACAACAAAGTGAGGGGGAGGGTGCAATGGGGGGGGGGGGTGGAAAGTTGAAACCCAGTAGAAGCATGTACACAGCACTTACTGAATTGACAAGCCAAATTTCAACTTCCTAACTGAATTTGGAGGGTGATACGCACGGGATAAAATTGAAATATTGTAAAAACTATGCATAATCTATCCAACGTAACGCCTGTTCTTGGAAAACCGAAGGAGGGGTGGCAATGCAATGAGGCTGAAAATTTGAAACTTTCAACAAAGACGTGTAAAGCTCCGAATATATCTAAATGCTAAATTTTAGCCACCTAATTTTATTTGGGAGTGGGGGGTAGAAAACTGATTTTTAGGTGTATACAACTATTGATTCTTATTAGGTCCAAAAAGAACGTTCATGATTTTACTCCCCCCTCCCCTTTCTAAATTTGAACATAACTGAATTCTGACTCAAAGTCATTCTCACTCCTATAGGCCTATATCTAACCGGTCACCAATTCGATCCTTTTGGCCAAATTTAAACGATTTTGGGCGGTATCGAGCCGAATACATGATTTCACTCTTAAGAGGAGAAGATTAAAAAAATCAATATAAATGTGAGATAATCGAAAATCATCCTAATGGTCTTCTATGATGCCAAAAAACGGAGTTTTTATACATCGGCCCTTTTCTACATTCGCTGCAAAAGCCTGGATTTTCCATCACAATCTGACAAAGAAAATCATGCTAAAAACACATAGATGAATAACATTTTCTTCAAACAAATTTTTTAGAATTTTGATTTAGTATTTCACGAATGTATTATCTACAGCAGGTAAATCTAGGCATCTGTATTTTACATATTTAACTATTTGAAATCTTGAAGCCGACCCTCAACTTCCCTGCAATCGTTTACGTAAAATATTAATCTCCGACAGATAATCGAAATCGATTTCACGACAGTTAAAATTTCGAACAAACAGGAAAAAAAATGGGTGAAAATGAAAAAAAAAAAAAAAAAAAAAAAAATTTCAAAAAAAAAGGAAAAAAAAAGGGGGAAAAAAAAAAAAAAAAAAAAAAAAAAAAAAATAGTAAATAATCGCGTAGGAATGTGTTGATATTCGTATCTACAGCATGTCAACTCTCGTAGGCTATTTACAGGTACATATAAATTAAGCTATCAAAAAAAAATAAAATAAATGCAACGTATTTAAACGAATTCGCGTCCGATAAAGTCGGAAGGTAAAAAAAGAGAAAAGAATCGTAATCGAATATTCCGCTTGAAATTTTAATTAAACCGGCGAAAAATTGTAATGTGTCAATTGCGACACGTCTGTAAGGAGTGGGGGTAACATCCACGTTTACGTTGTCAGCAAGTCTACACAGCGGACAGAAATTCCATCGAGTTTGAGTTATCATTATCATACGATTTAGGTAGGTACTTTTAAATGCAACCAAATATTGTAACAGGTTTCGTGATCATCGAAGCATTGTGAGTTGGTCAAAAAAAAAACGGAGGGAGGGGGAGGGAACATGATTTATGCGAAGAAAATTTACATATTTTGACCGCTGTGCTGCGTTTGGCGAGTTTAAAATAAATAAAGATTTTTTTTTTTCACGCGTACAATTAAGCAATGTAACAACTTTCGTGAAACAATATATCTATAGGAACCTACGCAAATGCAAACGCTGGGCTGCGTTGATGTGAACCTGTTGGTCAAAAACTACCGATTCATTGTGTCGTGGCGACCGACGCGATGCGACGGATTTAATCAGCCAGTACATAGACCTCCCTCGTTTTTTTTTATTTTTTTTCCCATTACATACTACGATACTTTCAAGTATTTAGCTCATTAGCTTTCCACGTATGGGTACGTTCGGTCAATCTGCTAACAGTTTTTCCAAAGGAGCAACAGTCCCCTTAAAAAAAAGAAAATAGGTAACAAACAACGTATAGCCTTTGAGTAAGGTGCACAGAATTTACTTTGTATTGTACCTCTTAGCTAGCCATACAGCGAGGAAATAATAAATTAAACGAAATAGATGATACGATATCAGGACACGCATACGCCGAAAGAAATTCGAGGCCGACGTGAATTCGAATTAAGTTTAGACGCTTATTGCCGGGCAATGCATCTCCAAACGCTTCACTCCTACCGCTCTCCTCTTCTCCTTCCATATCCTATCATACACGAGGAATACATATAGCTATCTCTGAATACGTTTACGTATAAATACATATGTGCATAGCAATAACAACACGGTACATGTGACTCGGACAGACTCCGACTCTACAACTGAAGCGAATAGTATACACTATACACACACACACACGCACACAGTGACCAGTTCACCTGTATGTGGCAGACATGTGAACACTTGTTGGCAAGCCGGCTCGTATCAACGGCAACGCGCTATACGCAACCAGACCACATCGAAAAACTAATCGGAATATTAATTCAGATTTTCCGTCTCGTTTATTGAGAATTTTTTTTTCTCTCTTCTAATTTATCACGTCACAGCAGGTCGCGATGCGCTTAATAGTACGGTTTTTCTTCGCATAATCTTGTAAATAATGTACGCGAACTGGACAACGAGATTGGTATGGTAAAAATGAGATTATTTTTAAAATTAGAATTCAAAATAAGCATTTCGAATGTGGCATTAATGACGAAAAGTTACAATTACTTAAATACCTACATAAAAAATATACTGATATTTCAGAGCTATATTTCTTACTTTCGGCTTCAAAATAAACAAACGACCATCCTAAAGATTGATTCTCAAATTCGTGACCTCCACCTTCCTCGCTTTTGCCATTAAATTAATCGTTTGTTTTTTCTTTATTTATTTATGTACTTGTAATACTACTCATTTGGGTGAAAGACATTAAGTATAGATTTCATAATGAAAAACAAATCATGAAAAACTGATTCAAATGATAATTCGATCCGAAATTCGTGCTCAGCAGGTCCAATTCATATGAAAACGACACCAATGTCGGTAATTGAACTATTTATCAATATGAGCCCACGATGATGGTGGTGGTGGTGGTGGGGGGGGGATACAAAAGGCTTCAAAGTGGATGGTCGAAAATTAAGAGCCCATCGCCGTGATTTTCTGTTGATTTTACGTTGAAATCATTTAATAAAATAATCGTAATTTCCGTTATTGCAAAACGACGATTCAAGGTTTAGTTTCATTGAAAAGTGGTAAAATGTTACTTGGTCAGCCCCCTCACTCCCACCCCCGTCCCCCCTGAAAGAAATATAAAAAATTATTGGAGAATTTTCAACTTGCTAGTAATCAAATACCTGAGTTTAAGTGAGATATGAATAATTTTTTGGCGTCCCCTTTTATGAAAAAAACATGAGCCCGTGAACACCTTAATTTTCACGACAGCGCCGTGGAAAATGTAACGTATCTGTACGGTCTCAGCACGATAGATGCTCGATTATTATTTTTTAATTTTTATTTTTGGTGATATTCCACCGATTTAACGTTGAAACTTTCATGGTATATTTATGGATAGGTAATAAGTTTTTCTGGAAAAAATTTTCATTATATTTTCGAATTTCCCTTACAAAATGACCGCCTTAAAGTTTTTTAAAACGATTTAATTCGACGAAAAATCACCTCAAACTTGTGAAAAAAACTGGTATTCGATTCGTTCGACTCTCTAGAATCAATCTAAAATGCGTAAAATTTTTACGTTTATTTTACGAAAAACGAGAAAATCAAAAACAAGAACATATTTTGGCCCCTCTAACGAAAAATATTTGGTCCGTGGTTTTTATTGAATACGAGTAACGAGAGAATGAGGGAAGTGAAAAAATTTCAGTGGGGCAAATTCATCTGTTTCTCTTTATTTGCCTACCCTGAACATGACTTCTTTTTTGAAACCATTTCAAATAATTTTTTCATATTTTCACACGTTTTTCAGAGATTTTTTTCATTTTTTACGATTTTTTGAACAGAAATATGACATTTTGAAGCTTTTTTTCAACATTTAGTAGACTTTTTGAAGATTTTTCTCGGTGTCGCGTTTTTTCAACTTTAAAAATTGACAAAAATTCGTAAAAATTGGATAAAATGTATCAAAATTAATGATAAAATTCTGAAAAAAAGCTAAAAACTAACCAAAAATATTAAAAAAATGGTTAAAAATGCAAAAGATGATTAAAAATTATCAAAAAAATGTTGCAAAATATGCGAAAATTGAGCTAAAACAAGAGAAAAATCGTTAAAAATCATCAAGCATTGGGTCAAATTTTGACAAACAAGAGTAAAAAAGTACAAAAAATTGATTAGAAATTGCAAAAAACTGTAGAAAAACATGTCATATTTGACCTAAAACAAAAAAAAAGTGTTAAAAATAAAAAAAAAACGGAACAAAAAATCGGTGAAAAATGCAAAAAATTGATCAAAAATCATGGAATAGCGTTGAAAAATAGGTAAAAATTATACAGCAACGTGAAAAAAATTACCAAAATTTTGGAAAAAAATTGACAAAAATTAGTCAAAAATCACGAAAAACTGTTGAAAATCAAATAAAAATCGACCTATAATATGGAAAAAAATAAAAAAAAATTTCCAAAAATTCTGAAAAAAATGTTGAAAAATGCACTAAATTTGATCTAAAATGTGAAAAAAATCGTTGAATGTAACCAAAAATTAATCAAAAATGGGCGATAAATATTGAAAATTAGCTGAAGATTGATCTAAAATATAAAAAAACGTAGCTAAAAATCAATGAAATTTTGGTAAAAAATTCACAGAATTGTCTACAAAATGAAGAAAATTGATCAAAAATCTCGATAAAGTCTTGAAAATTACAAAGAAAACTGACTTCACGTTAAACTAAAAAAAAAAAAAAAAAAAAAAAATAAACCAAAAATCGTAAAAAACCCTCCAAAATTCTGAAAAAAAAAAAAAAAAAAAAAAAAAAAATTAACCAAAAATCGTTAAAAATCCTTCAAAATTCTGTAAAAATGGGGGAAAAATGAGTACAAAGTATCAAAAATTGATCAACAATCAACATAAAATATGAAAAAAAATCGTTAAAATTATTAAAAAAAAAAAATTTGATAAAAAGTTAACAAAACACGAACAAATGAAAAAAAATTAACCAAAAATCCAGAAAAATTAAAAATTATAAAAAAAATGTTTAAAATTAGATGGTAAAAATTGACCCGAAATGCGAAAAATATCGTTGAAAAATTAACGCAAATTTGGTTAAAAAATTGTCAAAAATTGGTAAAAACAAAAACTAAAGAATAATGATCAAAAATCACGAAAAACGGTTGTAAATTGAGTAAAAATTCTCATATTTTGAGCGATATTTTTTATTATTTCTTTCCTTCACTTCTGCTTAGGATTATTTACTCCGAAGCTAAGCACACGTGAATTTGAACCAACTCGAAGTACTTCCTTTCAACATGGAAATTGATAGAAACTTACGAAAAAACAATAAAATTTAACTTCCAAGCACAGCTCAAATACGGGTTTGAGCGTATTTTCGGAGCCTTCGTTAGTATCGTGACATTTTACGGAATTTTCTACTGCTACAAAATCACGTTGCACTGATTGCATTCGAAGCTGATTTGCAATGACTGGTGCACGATGGTGATCGATTCAAATTGAAAATCACCTAGTACCAGCTCACGGATGCATGATACGAAGACACTATCGAGAATTGATATAGCGGCATGTTTGCGAGGCCCAGGGGCGAACCAATTTCTTCAAGAGTATTATCTATATACAGTACCTACATCTACATACGAGTATGTTATATATATTTACCTTATGGTTTGCAGTACTGATAATTATGTGTGTGCATGTGAAGCAGACATCTTATCAGCGAAGGATAAACATTACAGGTACATACCTGTAAATATATACCTTACCTATGTAGTTAGAGACCTACTACGTAAAGGTACACAGGCTCGTATGCGTATTAGTATTTATAGGAAAACAAAAAAAGAAGAAAAAAAAAAGAGGAGAGTAAGAGAAATAAAAACTAGCATCGTCTAATAAATGTGAGGTATAATCTCGAAGCGGCGGCTCGGCGTCTTTTAATCTGTTTCCCTTTCACAAACTGTTTATCATTTTGTATGCATATATGTATAGTTAAGCTGGTGCACGCTTATCAACGATATACATACAAATTGACGCATAGAACGCGTAAAGCGGCTAAAAATCGTGTCAACTCGATGATTGACAACTAAAAGGTTGGAATGCATTATGGTTGAATATCTGCATATACGGATCCGATAATCGTCTGTTGCGTTGTTTACTCGTACCCGCAGTTGTGTATAGGTTTCACCTCACATTTTATAAGCGCATACTTATTCGTCGTATTCGTAGATATTTTCCTTTCTTTTTTTTTTTTTAAAAAAAGGGAAAAAAATCAAGAGGAAGATACGTAGATAGCGAGGTACTCGGCTATTCCCACAGGCTCACAAGTCACAATGATCGCGACGACTTACATAAGCCTTCGGATATCTGGCGGCGAATCTGAGACAAGCGGTGGAAAAATTCAACGGCTAAAGAAATCGTGTAAGAACAATTAGTCCTCGTTATTGGCGTACATGCTGCCTTGAGCGATTTTTCCTCATGTCAACGTATCTTGCCAATGCTTACGTATATGTACATGTATATGTATGAGTTCGAACAGGCACAGCCAATACCGACCTAACATTATGAGAAAGCGCGCCGCCAGCCAATGAGAAAACAAGGGAAAGGAAAAGAAAAACGTCGCTGGTACATATCTCGTATCTCATAGGCAGCAGGGTAGGTCCACGTATCAAGTAGATAGATACCTATATAAGCTGTCGCATACAATATACCTCTACATACGTAAAGTACATTATAAATGTATATGTAACTTGTATATGCATAACACACGCGCGTGCATTACGAAACACATCAGTTTATAGAAAACATACATTTACCTGGCGCGTATAAAAAATTGCCTTATTTAAAAAATTTCTCTCAATAGCGCAATAAAATGTATTATATGCGCGCTTATAAAGAGGTAAAAATCGTGAACGATTTATCTTAATAAGACGACTATTGTGGCGAGGATTATATCGAGTCGCAGAGGCAGTGTTGGCGCAACGAAGCGCAGGGCGGCGCAGGGCGGCGATGTCTCTGGTAGTGCTAACTAGATCGATGATCTAGACGCAGCGCAGCGAGCGCAGAGTAAAAGAGAAAAACCCACAGAGAGGCGGAGGTGTGGGCAATGGGCAATGCAGCGTCAAGGATCACGAAAAGTTATTAAATACCACGTTGCGGTGTACACTGTGTACCATGTACTGTGAGTACTGTTCAGTTGGGAGATTGTGTTAAAGGTAGTGGTATTGTGGTGGTGGAGGCGAAGACCACGCACCAGCTCATACAGCCGAGCATTTTCATTGGCAGAAAATGATTCGGTTTTGTGGTAAAACCAGTACCCACTTTAACCATTGGACGCGTTAATTAACGTAACTTAATGCCACTACTGGTTCATGTAGAATGTATGTGATGTGTATACCTCTACGTATGGCTAGGTAATGCTCATATTACATGCACTACTTACTTGTACCCATATGCAGGACTTGATACGCAGGTCTTTGTCTATGGCTCTTTCGAGCCTCGACAATCTGGTAAATGTTGAAATTTTCAATAAATCTCGCAACCCTGCCGAACGAGCGATTGGAAAAAAATACTGAACTTGGAAGTATTCGAATTATATTATTTCGATTATTTTCGAACCTTTGAACCCCAAAAAACTAATATGGATAGACCCTAAAAAAGTGCGATACAAATTATACGCGCCGAAATGATTTTAAAATTTTGAAATTTTTTTCAAAATATGAATTGAAGAGGTTGTCGATTCCAACAAATGTTCACAAAACAGACTTGAAGAAAATGCAGTTCAAACATTAGAATAAAATCTGTTCCGAAGCTCAAGAAAACCATTAAGACTATCATCAGACATGCCAGATATTTTTTCATCACTTCCTCAACACTAAAATCCATTTTCTCAGCTCAGATAGGTGTCAAATGGGTAGATTAGTATACATGAATGGAGGATAATCCTGGATCAAAATTCAGTCATGTCCAAATTTTGAGGAAAAGAGGCCTAGGGGCAAAAATCACCAAGTTTCAACAGAAAATCAAAAACAGTACAACATACTGTGAGGGTTGCAAACTTTAATATCCTTTAAGGGGATTTATAAGGGCCGATGCCTCATTATAAATATTAAACTTTACTAAGTTCTAATAACCAACATGTAGATGTCCATTAACATTTTATCACATTAACGACTTAAGACTTACTACTAAGGAAATTTTTTAAATGCTTTTTCACTTTTTTCCTACTACTTCCTAAAGGGAATATCCAACATACAAATATGATCGGGCATATTTTGGCTTAAAAGCATAAAAAAGCATCATTTTCATGTTTTTTTTTTTTGCTTTTAGGGCATGTATTGGGAATATTTTACCATTATTTGGCTTTTTAAGGGAATATTTTTGTTCATAGCAGAAAATACTGGTAAATCACAAACGTTAGTTCCTTGAAGAAATGTCCATTTCATGATAATTTTTGATACCTTTTTAAAAGTTGTTTTACTCCTTGTTAGTTACTCGAAGAAATTGACAATTTTGTGATGAAATTATCTGAAATTACTTTTTGGGCGTGTCTTTCGAAGAAATAAAAGTCTTCGTTTTTTTTTTTTTTAGATATACTACAGTAAAATGCAAAATTATCTCTTTGATTGTTCTGCATTTGAAAAATGTGGTATTTTGATATCCATCTTGCGTTAGGGAATATTCTGGCATATTTTATCAGTTTTTAGGATATATTTTCAAAATTTAAAAGAGCATTTTTTTCGTTTCTAGAGCATAAAAAAAATTGCTCTACTTATTAAATTTTATACAAACAAGTACAAATTTATTTTATTCGACGTTACTCCAACAAGGCACAATTATTCCATAGGTATGTTTGCACTTATACACTGTCATCGATGTCATCTAGTCAGTGCTGTCCCTTACCCAGAGATGGACCAAGCTACCCTTAACAATATCCAAAAATTAGCATTCTGTTCTCTCTGTTAATTGGAGAGGAAAGTATAGAATCCTCTCTGAAGTGAGCTGGGAATATAAAATTTGGTATGTATATTAAATAAGGATCCGAAATGTACCTTTTATTGGGTCCTCATGGTACGCCCTCTCTCTTCTCTTTAAGCTCCAAAAAAATTGATGTTCGCTCAAGAGTAGTACACACATTATACCTGAGATCCTGACTCGCGTCTTATTTTCCCATCCTTCATCTGAATTCACCTCATTTTTACAAATCCATCAACCCATAAACTCAACTTCAGTTTCTTAACCTTATTTACTTATTTTATCTTTATCCATTCAACAACCAATTGAAAGTTTTATCTGTTCATTATCCAGAAAAAATGGAAAATTAAATTCAACGATCTTGATCTTCATGTTTCAAAGATAATTTTTCTTCGAATTCGCTAAATTGATATCATTACTGAAAAAAAAAAGAAGGATGCTGAATTTACTTACTGAATATTAGCTCAATACTGTCTGAACTTGGGGTTTTCTACAAATTTCACCAACTAGTAATTTTTTTTTCCAATCAGCTCTAGCTCAAAGCTTACAAGATGATTTGATTTATGCAATCTGTAACAAAAAATAGATATGTGTGTTTACAAGATGGAAGAAATGTTGTAAAATTTCATTTTTGTGATAAGTCTACTGGGTGCACCCATAGCCACCATTTAAATGGAAAAATGACGATAAAAGATGAGAACACTGGCGTCGCTGAAATCGAATATTAAATTACTTTCTGAATCAAAATACTCTGTACTTACATTCTTCAAATTTTTAGTAATATGGAAATCAGTATGGAGCAATCTTGAAATGAAGAGTTTTTACCACCTTGAAGAATTAGGGTCGAAATGACGGCGATTATTTCATTAGAGCACAAAAATAAACTTGCAAAAAATTTTTAAGCCAAACAGAAAGACTCCAGTTCTTTTCTGTTTTTTTTTTTTTTTTTTTTTTTTTTTTTTTTTTTTTTTGGCATGGAATAACTAACATCAGACAAATGCAAGATGAAAGAATAATAAAAACGAGTATTAAATACTTATTCATTAGAATTTATCATTCCTACATGAAAAATATTCCTACCTCTTACTCCATAAGTATTGCACAAAAGAATCGGAAAATTTAAGTTGAAAATTTTAATTGGCTATGACCGGATGTCCTCGAAGTATGGTCTTAGTTGCCGACCGTTCTAAAATTGCTTATTTATGTAAGGTAAATGTTGACAAAAAAAAATAAAAAATAAAATAAAGAAAAAAGTCACCAGAATAAGAACATACAATTCCACTAATGATGTCGTTGTAGATATGTACATTATATATGAGGGCAAACGTAACAACGCTGTCTTTGCATCTTCTGCTACCGCAGACACGGACGAATTATAAAAGCTAAATTGCCTGTTTAATCGGATCAGGTATAATACATTATGTATAATACTTACTCGAGAGAACCTACGTTCATAAGCACTGTATATATATATATATAATAAAATTGCCAAAATCAACATTCCTATTCGTATCATACATAGTATGCTATGTACATAGCAACATAGGTCTAGGTACCTGCGTACCTTCAGTATAACGATTTCCTTATTTGACAAATATCGCTCATTTCGTATAACAGCGCTTATCAAGTTGATCGTATGCTTTGCATCGGTTAGCGCCGGTCGGCTTGCCTTGGTCCCCGCATACTCCTCCCATTAATTTTTTTTTCTCTTGTACTTCTTTTCCACTATCTATACAATCGTATCAAAAACACTCATTCGTGTGATCTGAATTCGCTATTTCGATTTTTATAGTGCAACGTAATAATAGAGTACTTTGGAAGAATTTTTATCACGAGTAGGTACGTCAGTACGTGTATTTCAATTTAGCGAGATTTTAATCTATGACGTGGATAATTTTTCAAATGTTTTTACCACAATTGATATGTACGAGTTGCTAAACCTGCTGTAACAGGCGATTCTATCAAATTGAACAGAATTTATATGTATACGAAGTACTCTTAGGTAAGGTAGCGCGCTTCGCACTATAAGAACTTAGTATCTAATTGCTGGGGAAAGTTGCGCATGCGCTAATCATCTACCATCGGTCCGAACTTTTGAGAATATGCAGCTTCTTCGCGATTGCGTGTATCAATCTAATCTGCTGCATTAAGTAGTGCAGAGAATAGGATTTTTAACTTTGGTACACCCTAGATGGATAGAGCTGCATTCGCGCTACTATTCTTCCAGGAATTTGTTTTTCTCGTCACATAATTTATAGCTATCCTGACCCCCTTGTACCCAAGACAAACCAGACCTGCTGACAAGTTATGCTAGTGATGGATATCAAGTTGACCACCAAAGTAAATCAGTTTTTCAGGTAGCATACCTAGCCCCTGAAAATGAAGTGGGAAATTGATAGACTATCTTAGAAGACTTTTTAAAATTCCCAGTAGGGGAAAGAAATTATTATGTTCAACGATGCATAAAATTCTGTAACAGAGGAAATATGAAGTTGTGCACAACAGCATTGTGTCGTATTTTCAATTTAGTAATCCATATACTAAAAATTCGGACTTTTCTACGGAAATAAATTGTTTGACATGGTCATGTCTACAATCCACAAATAGAAAATATTGCTAGGACATCTGACATTGGCCCGATACCTACTAGGCTAGGGTAGTACAGAAAATAATTATAGAAAATTGAAAAATTCATGTGGAAAAAGTAAAAATAAAAGTGAAAATCACTTCTCCCCTCTCAAATTATGAAAATGGTCGGAAATCAAGTATTTTTTTTTCGACGATTCCCAGAATGCCATCTTTCCAGTGGGGACAAATTTTTTTGGAATGGTGATAACAAAAGCAGGAAGTCTAGCTTTCTCACCTAACAGTTTACTGGCTTTGAAATTGATAAGAATAACCTAAAAATGATTTGTTGCAAAAAATATTCTTGCATTCTTACTGATCCCCGGATCTGGTGGCCTGTTGAATGAAACAGCTAGCCATCCTGGTATTGTCAATACTCACTCTGAGATACAAGAGCCTAGCAAAAATAAACTGAGTGAGTTGTTATTGTGGGAAATTCCAGAAAAAATATAACATTCTCAATCATTTTGACACTCTGGAGTTGCATGAATGGATTAAACCTTAGAATATTATTACTTTAGACCAAATCCTATCACCTGTTGCATGGGAAAGCTAGGGTTCCTGATGATGCCATCTCCCAGCTAAATACATTCCAACCTAGTAGTAGTGGAATGAGAAAAACTTTATCTGGTAGTTGCTGCAACAATAAAGAATATCTGACCATTTCTATAGTGTGAGCATGGGAAAGTGATTTCGTCAAAAATTTTCTGACTGATCGCCAAACGCTGAAATGTGTTTGATAAGAAAGCTACAAGCCCTGCAGTCTGGGAATGGGAAAAAAAATTTAAGAATACCTGTAGATATCTCTATTTTTGGTGGTATGATGAGATTTTCCAAAATGATAATCCTACCAAAACGCAGAATTGGTGGCCTGCAGTATGAGAAAGCTAGGCTATTTGGGATTGGCATTTCTCACACGGAGGCTTTAGGGTCCAGCAGAAACCAACTGAGCGAGTTGTTATTTCGGAACTTCCAGAAACAATAGAACTTCCTTCATAATTT
>FIZR01026882.1:0-10791 GCA_900060175.1 Ferrisia virgata
TGAGTTGTATCAAAACCTATTAGACCTCTCATTATCTACTCCTTTCTCAGCACCTTCTCTCCTTTGTAACCCAGATAAAAAACTTTTTACAATATTAGGTACTACTTACATTGCGAAAATTTCTTCAAAGACTAATAGAATAATTCGTTTTTAGATTTTAATACTTCTTCATGGGCTAATGAACCTCGACGTTCGAACCCAACAAAAAAAAAAAAAAAGTTTGGTCGATTTTGAATCGGTGGCCATTTTTGACCCTTATTAGATAAGGCACTTATGAAAAAAATCACCTTTTAAACTCGAACATTTGGCAAAAATGCTTAGGTTTTTACTATAACACCGAAATTTTTTGCTTCTGTTTGGAAAAGCGAAAACAAAAAAGAATACAAATTCATGGCTGGGCTCAATAATGCCAGTATTTTACTCAAATTGAATGAGCTATCTAGTTTACCTACCATCCATGTTTTTTTCAATCAATCTAATGGTTGTCTCGCAATTCAGCTCCTCAGACAACCAATAAAATTTAAAACAGTTTTAAAAAAAAAATAGCTGGCTACCCAATTGTAGGAAATCACATCCCATACAAGCAGACCAATTTCAGAAACAATAACCAGAAAACATTCGCCAATACAAACTACCAGTGTTGAAACTAGCAGAGAAACCCCTGACACCGAGAGCTGCATAATGGCACTTCAAGCACCACTTATACACATTTCTTTCATCAACACGGTAGCCATCTACATAAATCCAAATCCACTTATAAGACATTACCCATACACACTAATAAAATTCTAATACCTCGTATATAGATATTTACTATATACGCTGTATCTCGCGTCATGCATCGTCAAATTGGCATTGTCATTTAAACCGGAACTATATTTCCCACACAGCAAACCAAACGCATACTCGTCGTACTCGTACTCGTACGTATATGTACAAGACAGACATATGGCTAATGGAACGCGAAAGTGTCGCGTCGCTGGTATCGCATCGTCCGCAATCGTATACGTATTGCAAACACTTCTTTATCAAAAGACACACGCATAAATATACACGGAACGAATTAATACGCGGCTAAGATTTGGTGGTCGACGTTTGATAGTAAAAGTGGGTTAATAACGAGCAGCCCGCGACGCGAACTTCGCTTCTGCACGGTGCATATTATCATCTCGTGGTGCACGCTGATAAGTTCATCTGGTTCAGTCGTTTGGTAAATGTTGGTGCGTCGAATTGGACGAATATGATAACGTCGCAGCCGGTAGTGTTCGGTGCGAATTTTTTTTATCAAAGTGCTCGATTCATTTTCGAGTTATCCAAGTGCAAGTGCAGTTGCAGTTGCAGTTGCAATTGACTTTTTTTTTTGGTTTGCATTTTTATTATTCTTCTTTACACTATTGTAAAGTGATTAAAAAATATTTCGAATGGAATGGGGTTCATATCGTCACCGGTTCCTTCGTTGGTGCATAGTGTTGTGAGTATTTTTTCATTTATATTTATATTTTTGTTTTTATTTCATTAGTATTTGGAATAATTAAGTGATGGTCAGTGATGATGATGATGATGAAAATTGAGAACTTTTTTTATTCTTCGAAATTCCACCATGTGATATCATGTACCTAAATTTTAATTAGAAATCCATTTTCTCTATACTTACCTCGGTATATTTGAATTAATATGGGTATTTTGAAATTTAAGAAAAATTCATCAAGTCCCTAATCTACCTAAACCCAAATACCTGAAGACTAGTTTTTTGCACCAATCAGATAAAATATGGTCGAAGCGTTTGTAATGCCAAATCATTTTCTCACATTTTGCTAGCGAAATAGTCACGATTGAAAAAAAAAAACTAAGCAGTCACGATGAAAATTTCATCCATCGAGAGGAAAAAGAAGTGATACTTTATTGTCTATGTGCACGATAAGTACGTACAACTCGGTTAGATTAAAATTCACGATCAACATAATCACAAATCATGTTGTTTCATTTCGGGCATCCTTTTCATCTCATCAAAAGTATCAGCCTTATACGACATATTTATGCATTAATAAAAATCTAATTAAATACCTATCTGAAAGCAATCAAAGAATGAACTTTATAACTGATGACACCATCAAAATTTTAATTATTTAACCTTGTAAAGAGTATCGAAAAAGAGAAACGTTCGTAGATTTTGCTAAAAGCTCGATATTTCCATCCTATAATACTTTACTAAGTAGTAAAATATTTCTATCTCGTATAAAAAAAAAAAAAGAAATTGGAAAAAAATCGGTAAATTTTTGCAAATTTTCAATTTAAAAAATCAAAATAATATACATAAGGGCTACAAAAAATAAGCCTATTATTCGACCTCTGATTACATATCGAATTCAGTATACTGGTCCATTTCATAAACATACCAAATCGTCGAACTCGAAAACTCGATACTGAAGCACGTCAGAAAATTCTTCCATCGAATACAACCAACAGAGCATACTTCGAACACTTGCATATGATTCAAAGTGAAACCCAATGAAACGTCATACTTTCTCAATAAATAGGCTACCTCCTGGCTCCTGAACTATTCAATCAAACACATCACAGTAATTCAACATTTTTCCAAAACATCATGCAAATATTTATTTGATCACGATAAGAACGACATTTCAAAAATATACATACGACTCAGGTACCCACTTATACTGGCTATAAAGATACGTACTCTCTCTAATACGCCAGTATAATTATACCCAGTAGAACATATATACACAGAGAGGTACATAAGTTGGAAAAATGAAAACTCAAAAGCCATTACTGGTTGACAATACACAAGGCAATCATTTCCATATACAACACTAATGGCTTTTTCATTGTCAACGTATATGTCCAACAGAACAGACACACGGTCGAAGACCGATGCATAAAAACCACATCAATACAGCCATTATGCAAATGAAAAATAAGTATAACAAGACAGTAGCTATATATATATTTTTTTTTTGCATAATGTTTCGTCTTAAGTACCTACTAGGTCTTCGTATAATCGGAATTAATCAATCTATTTCGTAGATCCGGTGCTAGTTGGTCATTAAAAACGGAAACAGAATGGTTTTACTTTTGACTCTTTCAGATCATATTTCCCTTCGCCGATCTGTACCAATGGCTGAAGGAAAACCATGCACGCGTAATAAGAAAAACAGGAAATTGTTATTTTGACCGATACGATCGAGGCAAACATAGCGTTTAAAAAACGTAGGTACACCATTGTTTTTCTTTGAATCGTCAAAAAACTTGAAATTCTGTATCGAATTTTCCATGCGTTTTCGTCACCATAATACGAGTATCTACAGCATCTGTAATTTTATATCATTGCTCGGTCTAATCTGTATACGTTTCTGTACACAGCTTACCGGTATCGAAACAAGAATATACGTACTATACACGGGTAGTTATAATTTTCAACGCATTATTTGTGTATAGAAATTCGGCGGATGACATTTTGACATGTCACAATGTTTTGATAACGATATCGATACAATCGATATCCGCCATATCATAAGTGCTGTATAATCGCTCATTTTTCCAATAGTTAAAAATTAACCAGTCGGGCGTAAATAGTTGATATGGTTCAGTATGGGTAATTACGTTTCAAGTATTTTGTTTTTTCCTAGTTCGATCAAGAATATTCTCCAATATGGGTCTAACTTGACTGGCCATCTTAGATTAAAAACTATCCAAACATACATTTTTTTCTTTTTTTTTTCAATGAAACTTTCAGGGGTTTGAGAGGTACAAAGTGGAAATAAAAATCATGTATTTTATACTCGAACTTCTTGTATGTAGATCAGTTCATTAACTTGATCTTTGTACAGGTGAAGTCAAAAGTAGGTAATAGGTGGAGGTACCTAATCGTATTTAAAATAAAACTTTTCCTTTTATTTAGTATTTTTTGCACATATTTTTCACATTCATTCAAGTACGCAGTCAATTGATTTTCTGACATACTTGAATTTTCTTTCAATACCACATTCTATTGATTTATCGTGAAAGGAAGGAAATAGTCATTAACCTCGAAGTCTTTCAAACGACAATACTTTACTCGACGAGAGAAATTCAGTTCAGCGTATAACTACGACGGTAAAGAGGGAGAAAAATCTTTCTTTAATATTCTAAATACCATTGATTAGATTCATCACCTAAACCAAAAATCACCTATCGATGATAAATATCCACATATTATCTATGCTTTGAAATTCTGCTTATTTTATTAATTGATACGAAAGTCGCCACAAAAATTATTTTTCTCTCACTATTCACGGAAGTAATTGGCCACCCGCATTACACTCATCGCTTTCGATTTTAACGAAACGAATTTAAATGGAAAGAATATATCTAACAAGATTAAAAAAGTTGAACAAAATTTTCTGTTACTTAAATTCATTTTTATATTTTCTATGAGCTATCGAACATTTAAAAATTCCCAGATATTTTCGTGAATAAAGACTATATTCGAAATTTCCACTCATGGAATTAAAAAAAGGAACGCTCTGGGATGTTTTTTTTGAGCAGTGGTGAGGGGAAAAGGTAGATATGGGAGTGAATAGTTGAAACTTTCAAATAGCACAGCTAAGGCCTATATTAAATCTATATACCAAATTTCAACTGCCTAAATCAAGTTAGAAGAAAAAATTACATTTTCGGAGCTTCGACGAAGCGCAGTGAGGCTGAAAAGTTGGAACCCCCTTCCCCAAAAGGCACATCTGAGACCCGTACTAAGCTTACATACCAGATTTAAACTTCGTAGCTCAATTTGAAAGGAAGATAGGGGAGAAATAGCCCTTTTTCAAAACCAAAAAAGGGAGAAACTTCTCCATATTTTCCCACTTAGCTGATTTTTGGATATGTTATATAACTTTGGATTATCCATCAGTTCGTCTAAAAAGGAATAATTTTTAGAGATTTTGCCCCCCCCCTCAGCACACCCTCTCACAAATTTGGACACGCCTGAATTTTGACCCAAGGTTATCCTCACCCAAAAACATCAAATCTCCCCCAATTCAAGCATATTTTACAAATTTGATCGATTTTAGTCGGTATTTAGGTGAGCAAATGATTTTTAGTTTTGATGGAGGGGGAGGGGGTAAAATTAAAAATTAAAACAAATATTTGACATGGCCAAAAATGGTGGTAATGGTTTCCTGGAACCCCGAAAATGGATTTTGGTGATATTCTCCCTTTTCGACTTAATCTCCGAAGATCGATAGACCTTAATAGCCTGCTTTTCATTCACAAAAGAGTTTAAAAAAACAGACTAAAAATTTTTGATGAAAAAATTCCCAAATGGAAAAAATTGATTTTTTTCCTGTCAACAAAATATATAATTCTTCCTCTGAAAAAAAAAAATGATTTGACAAGAGACCTTCGAGGGACTTCAGCAGTTCAAAAATTAATTTTTATAAAGAAACGTTCCGACGTATTTGCCTGCACTTTGAATGAAACCAAGCTACGTAGAAAAAGCAAACAAACTTCTAGAGAATTTTTGAAAAAGTTTACTGATTATACAGCTGATTATTACGTAGCAAAAAAAAAATCTCACGAAATGTGATCTGTTGAAATTATAATGGAGGAAACTGGGCTACCGCCAAATATTCACCTCACAAATCAATCTATCTTATTTTCTAGATGTTTTAGAAGTTCCAGAAAAAAAATTTTCTCCGGTATTTTAAAAAATTGTGAAATTGAATAGGTAACGATATTTCTTTGACAAAAACTTAGCTATCGCCTAATCTGAACCTAGCCTATTGATCTTTAACATTTTCCAGACGTTATGAAGCTTACGGCAAAAATTTAACTTTTCCAGAATTTTCAAAATGCTCCATAACAGCGGAAAATCATTTTCAGAAGCTGAAAATTTTATCTTAGCTGATTGAGAGTCATTTCAATAAATTGAAATGGCTTTCAAGAAATTTCTAGCCGAACAGTTGACAAATCGAAATTTTTTCTCGAAGGTTCAAAATGCGTGAAAAATGCGACAGATGGTTTTGCGAGATTAATGTTTGTTGAAAATTGTGAATGTGCTTCCAGTTTTTAAAATTTTCAATTCATTGTTTATTTTTCGAATTCAAAAAGAGTCAAGAATACATTTTTCAACTACTGTCCGGGTGGTAATTCTAGGAAAATCATCTCAATCTGTCCGAATGTTTTTTTGTTGCCTATAGGATAAAAATTTCAGCGCCCCAACTTTTGATGTAAAATACAAATCTACAAATGCCAGAGCAAAGAGGGTAAAATTTTGAAAAAAATCAAATTTTCAATGGAAAAAGCTGTATTTTTTGAAATTTTAGTTCAAATTTTGTAAATTTCAAGAGAAAAAAAAACAATAATTTTAGTAGAATCGTTTCTCAATGTAATTAAAATTTAATTTAATTGGTTTCAAAAACTTTCCAGTAATTTGTTAGATGTTTATCATACTCAGAAAAACTTTCTGCGGAGGCTAATTCAACATCTGGGAAGGCTTAGTCCCTCCGCCTCTTTAACTCCACCTACGGTCTATTTGAAACTAAAAAAATACATTCTTTGATACAGATCTTGGAAAAATGTTGGAATTTTTTTCGAATTGAGGAAGCTAATTTTTGGTAAGTAGCACCCAAACGTACCCATTTAGATAATTGGTAACCATAAATGTCTTCAGAATAAAAAAACTTCATTCATTCGCAGCAAAGTATCAAAAAAATTTTAATTTATTTTAAAGCCTAAAAAATGTTTAGCCTGATTTTGTATGCTATATTGTCAATGAAATCCAGGCTATTACAGTCCATCGACCAACGGAGGATGAGAAGGAGAGGGGAGTATATCAACAAAATCCGTTTTGGGGTCCTAAACGACCATTAAATCGATTTTTAGCCATGTCAGATATTTATTTTTCTTTTATCGGCCGAAATCGCTCCAATTTGGTCAATCAGTTCAGTTTGGCGCCGGATTAGATATATCTGAGTGGGGATCACCTAGGGTCAAAATTGAGTTTTGCCCCATTTTGGCAGAGGGGGTGCTGAGGGGCCAAAAACGCAAAAATAGTCCCTTTTTAGGCCAATTGATAGACAACAAAAGTTTTTATAACACATCCAAAAATCAACCTCCTAAGTCAATTAGGAGGAAAGATATGGGGGTTTTCCCCCTCTTTAACCCTAAAAAAGAGCTGTTGATCCCCTATCGCACCCACCACATTGAGCTAGGAAGTTAAAATTTGGTATGTACATTCAGTTGGAGCCCTAGATGAGCCTTTTGAGAGTTCCCACTTTGTAGCTCCATTGCACTCCTTTACAGCTCCAAAAAAGTGTATTTTTGGTCGTTTTTTCTAATTTTTTGAGTTTGTTCCTCGCATAACTCACCATCAAATTGAGCTAGGAACTTGAAACTAGGTATGTACATTAAGTAGGGGTCCTAAACGTGTCTCTTGGGGGTCTCGACTATTTAGCCCCATTTCACTTCTTCAAAGTTCTAAATATGTGGTTTTTTGGTCGTTTTTTCTAATTTTTTAAGTTTGTTCCTCGCATAACTCTTCTCCAAATTGGGCTAGGCTCTTGATGCGATGCTTTTTTCAATTCTCATGATTGTAATATGTCACAAAAATCAGGTTGAAAAAACATCGCGTTTTTTTTTTTCGCATAATTTAACTAGACTAACGTATGTAAATTGTCAATTTGAGAGCGATTTTCAAAATTCCCCCTTGCTCGATCCTTTCTCCACCCGGAATAAATACGATTTCCTCATTATTGTGTCATATTAAGTATATGTATGTATACTTCGAATTCATTGAAGTCATGTACGGAAACTCATCTCATATCGAACTCCCCTCACACCACCTACACCAAACCTCCTACGCCTCACTTTTCTTGAAATGAAAAATGAAAAAAAAAAAAGAAACAAAGACTTACATCCGCAAAATACACCCAACTACCTAACTATGTAGATAATGAGCTCGATATAAGCACATCCATCGTAATGTTATCGCGGTGCCCATCAATCCAATCCAATCCACATATCGAGTTACCGTTATGTCGAGGTAAATATAGCTATTTAATACAAATATGTATCAAAATCTGATCCGTTATCGCATCATCATCATCAAACCACAAGAAATTTCACGTTAAAACGTACATGAACACACACGTATGACATAATAAGATCCAATAATGATGCAATCACAGATTTGCACTGGCTCTTCAACAGCTTACATTAAAGACTCTTTATCGCAGCCATAAATTCGTCGCACGGTCATTTACTATTACAATACAATAATACGTTACGAAGCTGATATTCTTATCCATATTTTTTTAAAGACGACCAAATCTTGCGATATTTTACACGCTGAAATTACGCCAGACAAGCGTGTATTCAGCACGTTGTCGATTGTCGATTGTCAAAAAGAAGGGAAAAAAATACTACTTACGTACCATACGTTGGTAGTAATTTCATAAACAATACAAAGTTACCTAGCATATAAATTATACATCTTTGTGCCAGCCATTGTACATACTATATTTTTAAATATCCAAATTAACGACAACGAGATGAATAAAATTATACGTAAAATGCGAAATTTAATACGAACTTTCAAAGGTAATGTGCAGGTACGTAGGTTTTTTTTTCTTCAAACCCATGATTATAATCAGATACGTAGACCTATATCTATCTACGAGTATCTGCTGTACAAACACGCGTCAAATTATCATGGGCGTATTTTATTCTTTAAATCGATTAATCGATGACTTTCGGGTCAATCAAATTCACCACGTTAACTTTCTCTTACACACCCTCCCCTCAACAAGTAAGTAATACAATTTCGCGACAGTATTGACAAGACTTTGGGCGCATAATGTTCACACTACAATACCCATCCTCTTTCCTCTCATCTATATCATGTGCTATACACAGTGTGTTTACATTTCCGTATACATACGTATAGTTTGGAGCATTTTACAAGATTTTCAGACAGTTGTCTACCTATACGAAGTGTATTACTAATTAACATCGAGTTGTTGGGTGAAAATGAAAACTATATAACACGCGTAAAAGTATCCACAGCGGTATTGGTCGTGAGAACACCGGGTGCTTTGTTTAAATTCAATTCGAATTAACGGTATTCTCGTATATAGTCTAGTATAGTTGTTGTTGGTATAACTGAAGTTCTTGTTACGTCCATCAGACGTAGTTAAAGACCAAGGTACAGGTATTATATGCGTACGTGTGAGATATCAGACAAACGTCCAACGCGCAGGAGGCCATCATCGGCATGGTCGGCTGAAATTTCTCTTTTGCTAAAAAAAATCCATTAAGGAAACCCATAGCGCGCGACATAGGCCTACGTCGCGTCATATTCATCGTCGTATGTATACTTTTCAATGAGAAAAACCACCTATCGCTACCATTTACAAATTATTACTACTACAACAACAACAACAACAACGTGTACGTGACTATCATTTAAGGTATGAAAACCAAACAAACTCCGGTATAGGTGCCGACAACTAAATACAGGTACGATTGAAAAGCAAACAAAAAAAAAAATGGATTAATTTTATTAATCTTCGTCTCGACGCGGATTCACGTCCAAAAGGCGAAATTTTTCTTTCCATCTGAGACGCCTCTAATGTGTCAATGTTCCACACCTCTACCTACCCACCGACCTACCATTCACCTAACGAGGATTATAAACAACATTAAACGAAGTATTTAAATCACTTTCGCTGCTCCAATATGTACGCATCCGTACGTAGGTACACTATTAGCTGGCAATTAAACGCAACGCAAACGCCATCTTCGATGACACCTCGTGCTCCTCTCTCACCCATTCGAACGTGTTTTACTTTTATGGGCGCAGGCACGTCGAATTCTGTACGAATAATATCGATTGAAAAATAATGACAAGAAATTCTTCTTTCCAACAACAACAAAACTGTGCTTAGGTATACATTTATCATCGTATTTATGGAGTTGGCGCGCGAGAGTAAAGCACGCGAACGTGAAAAATGGATTTACTCGGCAGAAGACCCGTGTGCAACAGTGTGCACTGTGCAATGCCAATGCGCCTACCGCAGTTAGATTTCGATATAATGGTACATATTTATAGATAGAGAACTCGACGAACATCCTTCCATAGTGCGTCGTGCTGAACGCAGTAGAGTCGCCATTCTTAGAGGATGTGAAAAGTCGAAACCGTTAATTTTCTTTTCCGAAATATATTTATCACTACTATTATCATTTAATGAGATTCAGGCTGCCTGCATATCGTCTAATACGAAACCGGAGCTCGATGTATTTTTGCGCTTAATTTGTTGGAAAAAAAAAAGAAAAAAAAAACGAGAAGAACTATTGTTACATCGATCGTGACCATCTTTTCCCTGCGTAATTTCCAATTTCCAATCCATTACGGATTCGAAATTTTCGTACTGATGACCATTTATACCGTTCATCCGGCACATGTATAGGTAATTACGCAATTTATCATGTGTATAGGCTATAGGCCTATTAAAATATACTATATTATTATACTTGGGATCAGGATTATCTATGCAGCAGTATGATTGTGTACAGCACGCAATGTGTGTCTAGTTTTTCATTATTTAAAAGAATGTAGTCGGCCAACTAGGGTGGCTCGTTTTTGGATTTTTTTTTTTTTTTATAAAATCGAAACACATGTAATAAGAGGCAAAATGGTTGCAGAATTTTTTTTTTTTTTTTTTTGTTGTTGGGTTCGAACGTCGAGGTTCATTAGCCCATGAAGAAGTATTAAAATCTAAAAACGAATTATTCTAT
>FIZR01026883.1:321-32257 GCA_900060175.1 Ferrisia virgata
TTAGTATGTACATTTAGTAGGCATCCTAAAAGAGGGGGGGGGGGGGGCTGACGATGAAAAAAAAGGAATCCATTCGAATAACACGAAACAAAAGTAACTGAAACATAAAACAGTAGGAGGAATTCGAGAGACTAACGAAATGATAAAAAAAATGTATTATTTTTTTCTCCCTGATTTACAAGTAGATGTATTTCTTCGTTGGGTTGAAGAGGGGAGAAGAGAGGAATTCAGTACGATTTCGCTTACAATTAGTTTCTCGAAGTGAGTGAATGATAGTTTTAGAAAATTCTTCTAATATTTTGAATTTTACAGGGAGAAAAAAAAAGAACCAAGGAAATGAAAATATCGTTGCACATGAATATTTCAGTTCTTCACAGACAGATACTCAAAGAATCTATTCCTCTGGAATTTTGTTCATCTTTATGACTTCTGAAACACTTCACAAATCATTAAAACCAAAAAACTTTTTCTTTTCAGATACTAAAACACGTTTAAATAATTTTAATTTCTATCTAGTATGAAAAAAAAAATGATACAATTTGAAATGAAGTTTTAAATCGTTAAATAAATTGTTACGAGAAGTGAAGAAAAAAATTATCAAATGACAAAAACAAGAGTTATACTTTTGATCGAGCAGATTTTTCCCAACTGCACTTTACTTTTGAAAATTTGTTTTTAAGATACGTTTTAACATGATATGAAATAACTTCACACTCCCAGAAGCTCGCATGGACAACCAGGACAATTAGCATTCCAACAATTAAACACTAAAGACCAACGTAGACTATACAAATTGGACGAGACGAGACAAAATATACAGTACGTAGAAAAAAAAAATTATAGAAGCAATATATATTAAAATAAAACATATACCATACTTACTTCCTTCTGTGAAAAAATTTTTAAAAAATAAACGCAAATCACCATTAAAAAAATGAACGGCAAAAAGCAAGAACAATAATTTAAAATTAACGTATGTAATTAAAATGAAAAAAAAAAAGCAAAATCCAATCGGTTCTTGATTACTCGCGTCTTTGGTCAATTAAATGTCAATGATCAGAAAAATAAATTAAGGAATAGAAAATCAAAGTTGCCAGAGGTAGGAATGATGATAATCAATTACATGGAGTAACGAATAAATAAATTTTCTAGAAAAAATTCCATTTTATAAGATCACACGTAGCCCATTTCCTTCCCATTGATAAATTGTTTCAATTAAATTTTAATGTTCAATTCATCACTTGAAAAATTTCAGATAACAGTTATTCACGGTAGGCACATGAAACTAAAATCGTATTCCGCAGATTCGTTGGAATATTCTCCATCAAAGTGAATTTTAACTACAGCGTTATGTAAGTAATTCAACGGTGGATGTTTCTTTTCACTCGATATGACATGGGATGTAAAAATAAGTTCATCATGAATGCAGAATTATAGAAAACAAAAATTCAGTCGAGATGTAATACGTACTGTCGTTCGTTTAATCAGCCCTTACGCAAAGGAATGCGCAGCAGAACAAAGATAATTGGTTCGTTTACACGCGGAATTAATACGATTAACTTTTTCCTGTCATTGGTCATCGTTCAAACATGCATAACGATGAAACAATCTTCGCAACTGACAATGCCCGGTCGAAAATGTTGAATTATTTAATACACGGCTTATAGATAATTTCATCGTTGCAAAAAACAAAAAACAAAAACAAAAAGGAAACGAAAATCTGCCAAGCTTTTTAATCTAATAATGTATCCGCGAATGCTCCGCAATAAATGTGCGATTATTTGAGCAAAACAAAAAAGGCGCGGCGACGAAAAACTCGAAAAATATCGAAACGAAAATAAATAAAGGAAAAAAATTACTTAAAGCGTGGAAGCCAAAACATATTCTTTGGAGGAAAACTCACCATTGAGCTGTATCCAATATCATCATCGTTCGAGGTATTCGACGGGTAAGAACGGAACTTTGGTTTATTTACTGAGACCTACAAGATGAACGAAATACATTTCAATGTCTAACTTCATATTAAATGTGGGCAAGTAATCGGTAAAATATGGCTTTACCTGTCTTGATTTTCCTAACGTAACTTGAAGCTGTTCCATTTGAGAATTAATTTCATCGCAGTCTTCCAAGTCAGATCCGTAATCATCGATATCTTCGTTCGGATCGGAAAAATCATATTGAGAGGGATGTGATCGATATTTACGTATTTGTTCCTCGTGGTAGCGATTATCTTCATCGGAAGATATTTCGATTGGCTGAACTTCTCGGTGATTTCGATATGGAGGCGAGTCTCTTCGTCTGGCATTATAATCGTCTCTATTAGATGGTCGCGGAGGACTTGGCCTCCTTTGATTCTGATACGAAGATTCTGGCGGTGAATCTTTTTTACGCGAGGAATAATAATCGGAACGTGAAGGAGGAGCGGGTCTTCTTGATGGCGGCATAGCTGCCGGTCGACGAGGTGGTGGTGCATTGCCACGATAGAAACTACCACGATTGGATTTCTTCTTCTGTGAAAAATACGTTTGGTTTAAAAATCACACTTGAATCACGTATATAATGCTGAACTAAACGTTATTAACTCACTTTCTTTTTAGAAGGTTTTTGCTCTCGTACTAAACTAGCAATGTGGGCGGTTTTTTCATCTGGTTTCACGCTGACATAAATTTCTCCTCTGATAGTCGATATTCTAAGATTTGGCACCGCCCGAATTAAAGATTCCGCCGAACTATAACCCAACGATCTATACGGAATTGACTCTCCTAGCACTTCTTTGTAATCACCTATGCAAACAATCGGTCGTTTATAGTAAAAGTTTAAGTTTGAAAATTAACGATGTACGGTCACAACTTACGTATCAACTGTGTCAGCGAAAGTTCGCTTTTCGACGAATTTAAGCAAGAGCGGATATTGCAACACACGTCTTTGAAATCCATAACTAATAACTAGAGATACAGAAAAATTAAAATGGTTTGAACCGAAGGAAAGCGTCAGCCGTATTGAGAACGTTCAGGCTTGCCAGTCGTAACAAGAAAGTAGAGTAGAATTACAGTTACATACCTCATAAGAATTAATTTAAACTGCATTAATACTTCGTACAAAATTCTACAATAAAACAAGATTCAACGATAAACTACTGACAACAATAAATTCTTTCGAAGTCTTCATCTAATTATCGCCATTCTCAGTTTCAGTGGACCAAAATGTGAAAAAATATTCTTGAAAATATAACAAAACAGAACGCTCCTCAATCTTCAACCTTCAAAAAAAACGAATAGTAGCACACGATGACACGAACGTACGAGCATACAAGCAAAATTCACAAAATAATTCACATTCAGCACATTCCAACGGCGAAATAAGAAACATCAAACGTCACAAAAAAAACGTGGGGGGAGAAAGTTAAAATTTTGTGCTGACATCTAACGGAATTAAGGAAGAACTAATCTTTCGCGCGCTTTGTAAACAGTGTTGTCTTTTCATCGAATTTTAAAATTTATAATTACTTTGAAAATAAATTGAACGTTTTTGTAGCGATAAATTTAGTAAGCAAATTCGAGAAAACAAAAAAATAAAGTGAAACTTATTTTTAAACTGGATAAATCCAATAAATCAATCCACAACGTGTTCATAACCCAATTAATATTGCATTATTTTGCATTTAGTTATTCATTTATTGCAGAACTATAGTATTTTATTGAAATTCAACGAGTATACATAGTAAATCTACATATCAAGTAGATGGTTGAACAAATCATATATCTCAAAGGTAATTCATTTATTTTATGTTTATGTTATTCACAGGAGAAATCAATGCAATGCTGAACCACTGACACTTGACAGGTTTGCTCTTATTTTATCTGAAGAGACATACATGTATTATATGCATTTAAAGTTCAAACTAAGATGAAAGATGTAATTTGAGGGGAAAAATATCATAATATAACGAAAGTAATTTACGTTATACCGCACACGAGATTACACGTCATTTGATCATTATTCCAACAATCTGATATAATTTGAAAATTTCCTTATCAAGATAGATTCTGAATTTGAATTTCGACTAGTTTTATCAGAAAAATTCAACAGCAGTTTTCACTTCGTGCTTTCAAGAACTTTGGTCACTTTCCAGTTTATTTTTCTCTTGTTTATTCATCAAGTTCCAATAAAAGGATTTTTTCTGCATAAGTTCTTCATGCCGACCAACCTGCATCAAAGTACCGTAATTCAATTAACCCAGCGTATTTGATTAAGGATTAATTTTCACTCGTTCCTTGGTTCCGAATCTATGCTTCATTCTATTACAATGTATCATTATGAAAAATCAGAAAATAATGCTTACTTCTACAATTTCACCATTGTCAAGAACAACAATCATATCTGCGTTTTTAATGGTCGATAATCGATGAGCGATTACCAATACAGTTTTACCTTTCATCACTGATTCCAAGCATTGTTGCACTTGTTGTTCAGATATTGTATCTAAAGCACTGAAATACAAATTTTAACACGTATTTATGGAATGAATCTCACAACTATACATCGCATAATACCACGTTACCTCGTAGCTTCGTCCAAAACAAGTATCGAAGGATCTTTCAAAAAAGCTCGAGCTATAGCTATGCGTTGTTTTTGACCACCGGATATAGCTGTTCCTTTCTCACCCACTACTGTGTCATATCCTCTTGGAAACGCTTTGATAAAATCATCAGCGTTGGCTAATTTAGCTGCCTCGTAAACCTGTGAAGGTTTGGGATAAGAAATCAATGATTTATAATCATAATATCCGAATATTTGTGAAATATTCATTTACCTGTTCATCAGTAGCTGAAGGATTACCATATCTAATATTATCTCTAATAGAAGTGGCAAAAAGGACAGGCTCTTGATTAATAAACCCAATTGCTTTACCCCGTAACCAGTTCTCATCCAAATCATTTATGTTTCTACCTCCGATTTCGATTCGTCCGCCATTAGTGTCATAAAATCTATAAATTTATATCAGTCGATAAAAAAACACTCGAAAATCTAATTCAATGATATACGACTGATTAGGAAGCGATGCCTAGTAATTACTTTAATAACAAAGCAGCTACCGTAGATTTACCATTTCCTGAAGATCCAACAATGGCAACCACTTTACCAGCTGGAATCTTCAAATTGAAATTTTTCAACACGATCTAGTACCAAAAACGAATTTTACATTTAGTGTGTTCTGTTGACATAGCGATGCGGATGAAACAGATCGAAAAAATCATACTTGTTCGGGTCTAGTCGGATAACTAAAGTTGACTCCTTTGAAGCTAATATCAGCGTCGAATTTATCCGGTATATTTACAGCCTTAGCATATAAAGGCACTTTAGGATCCATCTTGATAAACTAAGTAAGTACATACATACCACAGAAATTCACACGTATTGCATTTCGTACAATTTCCAATTACTAACTTAACAGCGAAAGTTTTTAAAAATTACTTGAAAAACACGAGTTCCCGAGGATATTCCTTTGACATAATATCCAAATAAAAGAGATAGTTGAGTTAGTGATTTCTGTATCGTTTGCATGGCTACCAAAAACGACATTATATTACCAGCTGACAATTTTTTCAGTGATAGCATGTATCCTCCCATTCCTAAAGTCAACAAGACTATACCATTTAGAAAAATATTGGTACCAGCCTTTGAATGAAAAAAATATTAAAATCATAGCATATAAAAACGTTAAACAGCTGTTACGAAAAATATTTACTTGAAAGATAGCGATTCCGAAACCAAGTCTTTTCAACAAATGACTGGACTTTTCAATCTCTTGCTTGAACTTTTCACATTCGTGAGCTTCCATAGCAAAAGCACGAACTGTGCGAATATTGGCGACTACTTCTTCGGCTAAAATGGTAGACCAAGCTGCCTAGAAAAAGAAAGATACAAATAATTCGAGAATATATTTAAATTATCATTATTCACCCACTTGATTCTGTGCTTTTCTAGACATAATTCGTAAATTTGATCCGAGAATGCTGCCGATTAAAATACATGTTGGTAAAATCAGAAGCATAACTCCAGTCATTTCCGGTGATATAGTGATTAATGAGATGATACATCCAATGATCTACAAGTATGAGATCTATACTGGTAACTTTGGTATCAACTGAGTATAAGATACTTCTGAAAGTATTCCAAGTAAATACCTGTGTACCGCTTCTTATACCTTGAGATATACACAATTTGAAAGCACTTTTGAATTCTTGAACATCAGTGGTTAATCTAAAACAATTTGTAACCATGTGAATAAATATCGATAAGTTTTGTATACAGTATCTTACCTGTCAATAATTTCTCCGGTACGATTTCTATCGTAGAAGGTTATATCTTGTTGCATTACTGATGTAAACAATTCATTTTTCAATTTACTAGCCAAATTCTCTCCAACAGTGGCTAATAGATCGACGTAAACAAAAGTGAACAATGCCTGTGATCCAGAAATACTCAGTTTAGTCGATCTTCAATGAAGAAATCATCAAAAAATTAAGATCTTCTTACTTGCAACGCGTAAACAGAGAATAATCTAATGGCTGGTTCTTTCAATTGATGTAAAAACGATGTATCTATTTGATTTAATGACGCGTTGGACAATACATCGATAACTTTACCTAAATGAATAGGTAATTGAACGTTAATCATCGCTACAGCAACAGCGGCCTAAAGAAACAAACTTTCATTAAAAAATACCCTAGTTTTTGAGACTTAGCTTCAAGGAAAACTCCTGATATCTCCCGCAATAGCGAATAACAGTCTCCATATCTCGGTGGCTAATAAAGCACACAATAAATTCCAGTCGAATGAAGATTCTGGTTCTTCGATATGGATTTCCGTTGTTATTACAGCATTCGACGGATTTTTGGGATTACATTTTACTACGGCAACACCTTGTAAGAGAATTCCGGGAACGATGTAAAATTTTTTCACTATAGCATTTTTTATCTTTGGTTTGATTGATTGTAATTTTGGTAAATCGGATTTAATCCAAGTGTATTTTCGAGAAGTTACTAGCAATCTGTTACTTAGAAAACGATATGGTTACAAAAAAACAGACACTGATAAGATAACATTCTGAAATTACGAATAATGTTACCTTCGCAGATTGGAAACTGTGTGACATCTCAATAATAAGATCATGGTTGATTAAAATCACTGTAAAACTTTCGAAATTAAAATAAAATATTTATATTTTATTGCATTAATTTCTATACTGTCGTTAATAATTTACCAACTACATCTTGTATTGTTTGTTACTGATAACACATATTAGAACATGCGTTTTCATGACGCAGAAAGGTCGTTTACCGGTTATTCATTTCGTTGATCGGCAATAAAATTACAACCGGTGTAAAGTATGCGTAAATTGAACTTGAAAAATTACAAATTTACTCAACAATTAACAATTAATGCATGTTTGAAATTTTTGCGGCAATAAAAATGGAAGGTCAAGTTTTAGAGTTCATGATCCATGTTCATAATCAACAATCAACAAACATCGAACAATAATATTTCAATAAAAAACAGAGGATGAGCGAATAATAGAGACAATACAGTGAGTTGAAATAAACTTTCTCCCATTTCATTTTCTTTTTTTCAATACGTATGATAAAATTAAAACAGCAATTAATCTAATATTCATAAAAACTATGCTAAAAGAGATGGACGTAATGATAAATTTATAAAAAAACTTGTTTAAATTTTCAGAAATTCCTATAGTAATTACTCCCAAAGGCATAATAGTCAATAGTTGATTGATCCGAAGAAATAAAAAAAACACATAAATAGAGATAATTATTATCATAGATTATTTATCATCTCTTTTTGAATTTTGAAATTCGGATTTGAGGCTTGAAAACCTGAGACTTAATGCCGAGCCCTAATCTACCGAATGAATACAGACTTGAATGAATAAAAATAAAAAAATACAACAGTAAGCAATTTAAAAAGAGAAAATTATCTTTATTTTAAAAAGAATAGCATTTATAAAAGTTATTTAGTGCTGTAAAAACAAGTTAAGGTAGCGAATAAAAAAAATTATTACAAATGCGATTCGTAAATTGGTAATTTGAAAATCAAATACAAAGATTACAATCAACAAGTTTTGCCAAAATGAATGGTAACATACGAAAAAAATGGTAATTTATAAAAGTTTAGCGAGTAAACGAGAATACTTCAACAATGCATAATTATAAAACATAACACTCCTGGTTTTTTGATTATCGAACAGTATATTAATAAAAATTAAAACACTCATACTCATGGCTAACACGAAAATGAAACACTGCGCAATTCACTTTAAAATATAATAAACGAAATAATCATGAAGGTAATAAAAAATAAAGGCACCCAAGGAAAAACACTTTTCTTCAAGAATAAAATATTGATAGGTACGTTTTGAATTCAAACAAGAATAAAAATAATAAAAATCTCTTCGCAATATAGTGTTAAAAATACAATACGAGTAAAATGAAAAATACGAACATATAAACGATTAAACATTAAACTCAATCAGTACGTAATTCATAAAATGCATAGCTTCCGTAGAGGTAAAGATTTATAACGATAACAATATAAAAATCAACAATCATGCAAAATGTAAAAAAACAGGTGCCAAAATTATCAAACTTTGAGGAAACTTATAACAAACTATAATACTTAAATAACTCAAACAAAACGAAGACGTGTGAGTAAGCTGGCAATAAAGAGGCAATTAGCAAAGGCCAACTCCATCGCGTTCTTCATTACCTGACTTTTCGAAGTACATAAAATCCTACAAACAAAGGAAAAATAAATTGTGAAATTCGACAAGTCGTTTCAGATCTACATTGTTGAACTACAGTGAAAATCAATACATACTATTAAAAAGCAAGCGCCAATCATAACAGCTTTCATACGGACGTCTAAATCGAGTGGGAATGAAATACCAAAGTAATCCGCATCCGTAAAAGCTTCTCGCATCAGACCACTCCACTGTTTGGAAATTCTACCAACTACAGCTGATTTGTCAAGTGATAAAATCTATAATACGATTTACAGTTAGAACGCTGAAACCTCGAACTAAAATTTAAGAATCGTAGCTTGATGAATCGAAACATACCTTGAATTCGACATCGCCGCAGATACCGTATCGGCAAACGGGTCCTTCAATTTTCAACACGGTGTTACCACTCTCGTTTTTAACGTCAAATTCTGGAGTGCAAACGCTCCAAGTTTGTTCGACTGTACCGACTAAATTTCCTGGAGGTGAAAATACTTCTAATTTCTGCAAACATATCCACATACATTACAGAGTTGAAGAGTGCACGAAAATTGGGAATTGATTATAAGACAGAAAGTATACCTGAAGACAACATGGAAACCAACACGAACTGCAAGCCAGATCACGATGCAAATGGATAACTTCATTTTTATAATTATCCAATATTTTAATGTCAAACGATCTCATAGGACCGCAACACATTCGAGTACAGCAGTCGTTTTCTTCAACCGCATAATACACTTTTTGGCCTTGGTTGTTCTTGATCGTATATTTATTATTGGTTTCAAATCCGATAAATGCTACGAAGATGATAATACGAAGTTATTAAATTTCCTCACTTAGAAATTCGAATTATGTCGTGAGTACCGCAGTACCACTGAAAATTGAAAAACACAAAGCATTCGAAGCGTAACAAAACTACAAGCAATTGATAAACAATACTTTTGTGATAACAAATCATTGACCCACATCGAAAACAAACACAAAACATACTGCCGTATGTTAGTTTTTCAATTTGTAAAACACTCGATGTTTGCGAACCCATAAACGTATAAAAAAGTTCAATTACCTTCTAAAAGTTCGACTTTTTGTTTAACGAGCAATTGATCAATGGTTGTCAAATATTGAAGACCTGGTGGTACGTTGACAGGGACTTGGGCAGGTAATGCCATCCAGCCATCTGATGAAACGTAACACTAGCGAGTATATTACAAAGAACGACACTCTTTTAAGAGTGCGATGTATGGTAATTTACCAGCAGGAGGGCCATATTGTCCTTGTCCAGAAATTGGTTGAGTGATAACTGGAGGATGCTGTTGAGGTGCATAACCGCCAGCTGGAGGAGCGTAACCGGCGGCTGGAGGAGGATAGCCAGCTGGTTGCGGATAAGGAGGTGGATAATAGTTTACACCAGACTGCGGCTGTGGCATGGGCTGTGGTTGGCCTAGAGTGTGAGAAACATAATCATGCCATAGATATACTTACATACAATAATGAAATACGGATTAAAATGATTAAATATTAATAAATACGACAAACCATATGGAGCCGGCGGATAACCGGGTTGATTGGTAGGCGGATACGACATTTAGTTTCACTAATTTCTGTTTATGCTAGAAAATAATACATAACTGATGATAAAAAGTACACGTAGGAAGTAAGAAGTACAATTATGATTCAAGTATATGATGACTACCAGGATGGTCTGATAGTGACGTAATTATCTAAATAACGACGTCGCGATCTTTGACCACACCGATACTTACAGTTGAAGTGGTTAATAATCCAGAAATAACTTCGATTATTTCCTTAACCTTGGAACAAAAAAATGCCAAAAAATTTGCACACACAACGTTGATAACTAACTGCAAACGAAGAAAAATAACACGTACAAATAGAAATAATGTGTATTGGGCGAAGTAGTACTGTACTAAGTTACTTTCAATTAGGTTACCATTTCAGTGCTAATACGCATGCGCCAACCCAAGGTTGTTTTCGTTATTATGATTTTGTATTGGTCGTTTCTGTTTTATTTGGATATTTTAAATAAGTTCGTGTGTCTAACTGGCGCCAAATTTTAGTAGAATATTTCCTCCTTTTTTTCAGCGTTACGTTACATCTTTTATTTTTATTTATCGCTTTATTATATTCTATCGATTGTGGTATTTGTGAATGTAAATTTTCAAAATGGCTTTTACATTTCCACATCCAGTTTTTGTTAGGCTATATTTTCATTGGTAGGTACTAGGGGACGTGCTATCTAGGTCTCTACTTATACTTGTGGGTTTAGTAGGTAGTGTGGAAAGTTTAAAATAAAATTTTCTGTAAGTTGTACTTTGTCATGTTGCCATTTCAGGTTTTGATAGAATTTTCAAGATTTCGTTTTCTGAACATAGATATCATTATCATTTTGTATTGGACAAGTTGTTGAAGATGTTGTCCTTGAAATTTGAGTGGCAACGTACGAGGAAAAATTAATAAAATTATTATCTACTTTATTTGTCCCATGCACGGTTTAGTTGTTTAATTAAACCATTTTTGATTACGTAAGTTAATATGGTTTCAAGATTTAAATACTGTATCGATTTTTTTAACTTGCTAGATAGATACTTAGGTGAGCATTGTATCTACAACCATAACGAGAACGAAGATGTGCGACAATGCTCGCAGACTAAGTTAAGTTGAAACTTCAAAGCCATGTGATACTTACATGAATACTCACAGAAAATAAATGTGATGTCTTGAGTTAATTGAGTCAATTATGACGCAGGATATTTTACAGTTGAATGATGTTGTAGGTGTTTAGGTAATATCATCTGATATTAAACTTCCACGTCCGTCGGGACGTCAGTTTATCTAAGCATCGACGAATAACGTTGTGAGAATAAAATTCAGTTTTTGATAATTTATCTTAACTCATGTAGCAATTCGAACCAGGCATTTTTCAAATAAACATATACATATATGTGTAGTCGATAATATTTCAAGAATACATCCATGTTTTATTGATCTAGTTAGCTAGGTGTATTGACATTGATAAATAGTGGGTATAAACAAGTAAAGGATGGCTATTAAATGTACAAGATAAATTAAAAATTGAACCCTTTAATCAGTCTAACAAAACGGTAAGGTAGTGCTGACTGCTGAGGAGTATGAGTATTGCATTTTACCAGAATCTTCGTATCGGCAAAAATTTACGCTTATTCTCATTCAAAGTACGTATAATCCTGTAAATAACATTAAAGCTCATTGTTCCGTCTCGTTTAGTTATAGTATTACGGTACTTACGCTACAGAAATAGCTTAAAATTAACTTTGCAGCGTACGACGTCGGTAACGGAAGCCTATACATACTATTAGAAAGCAAGCTCCAATTACGACAGCCTTTATACGAGCACCCAAATTGAATGGAAATAAAATTCTAAAATTAACCGCATTTGTGCAGCATGTTTGTACTAGACTACCCGATTTTTTAGTTATTTTACCAATTTCACGCGATTTATCTGGTGAAAAAATCTACAAAATAAGGAAATTGATTATATAAATGAATATACAGCGAGAGAAAATCATTCAGTGTGGTAGCTGTACGTAATTCTCACATTAAAATCAATATCGCCACAGTAGCAAAAGCCAGGCATAAAAATTGGTCCTTCAATTTTCAATACGGTTCCACCACTTTCATCTTTAATATCGAATTTAGGAGTAAATGGGCTCCAGGTTTGTTCCACTGTGCCGATTAAAGCAGTACGAGGAGAGTATACTTTTAATTTCTGTAGGAAATTTTTCGTTCAATTATTGAATTAGGCGTGGCCATGGCCACTAGGAATGAAAACCATTAATAAGGTATCCTTTCTTACCGGAAGATAGCACGGACAATAACAAGAGCTAGAGGACCAATCGCGATGTAAACGGATGACTTCGTTTTTATATTTATCCGATATTTGTACGTCAAATGCCCTTTTATTACCAAAACATTCTCGAACGCATTCACAGCCGTCGTATTCTTCTTTGACGTTATACATCAGTCCACCAGTATTATTACTAATAGTATATTTATTAGGTTTAATAGGACCTAAAATGACAAAAATTCTTCATGCCAAACTATTATGCTTTGGTAAAATGTATCTATATTACTAATTTTTTGTCAACAAAGTATCCGTTCCAAAGGCAATCGGGTAATACTTTCATATTCATATGTACCAACTTTGAACTAACTCATAGGTATTGCTTACCTGTATACCCTGTGGAATGAAGTTTTTGTTTAATTAGCAGTTCATCGATATCGGTTAAATATTGAAGTCCTGATGGTAGTTGAGAAATTTTTTGGACAGGAAAAAACTCCATCTGCGTTTTTATTGACGATGCAATATCTTTGAAAATTTGTATTGTATTACCTACAATGAGCACACGTACAGGGTCGTAGGTGTCTATTAGAACGGAATCTGAAGGGAAACTTTACTCGAAAATCGAGAAAAAATTAACTCAATTGTTAACACAGTAGGAAACTCAAAGGATTATGAAAAAAGTACAAGATTCTAAAAGATACTTATGCTCACAACATCTACTATACATTTTAAAGTTTAAATACATGACTGCAACCATTCAAGGAACATAAGTTGCGACTTCACGTGGTGTATGTAAATTAACTTAGGATGAAATATACTTATTGTTAACTGAATCTCAATAATACCACGTTTGTCTTGCCCAGAATGTGGTTGAGTGACAATCGGATGTTGTTGAGAAGCATGCTTAGATGATGTAGAAGAGTTTTCATATTCTAGACGACAGTAAGGTGAATAATGGTGTACGTTGGGTTGCGACTGAGGATAATCTGAAACAAAAGGAATGATTCATACTTATATGTACGTATTACAAACTATTTCCATGTGAATAAAATACTCATTATGATGCATACCTAATGAGCTATATGCAAGTGGCCGATCTTCTGGCTGATTCGATAGTGAATATGACATTTCATTAACTAACTTTACTGCATAGATCCTCGATGAAAAAAAGTGTTATTACATCTTTTTGTAGATCCAAGGCAAAACAGTGATAAGTTTCCAAGTATAACAATAATTTCAAAATCCTACAAGTCACATTATTCTAAGATAATTTCTACATCCCAACTTACGAAGTATTACACCTAAATGTATTGATGTTCAAATGCACTTGAAATCTAGTATTGAAAATCTTATAACCGTTAACGAATGAATGAAATACTTGAATTAAAACTCATTTGTATCTAAATCTAAATGATGATCTTCAGGTATGAGATGATGTTATCTAAAAAAAATTACAAAAGTAAGTATAGCATCAATCCTCACGTATCAAATTAATGATTATGAAGGGAATAATCAATAATATCATCTAATATCTAAATGTGCTTCATTAATATGTAGGCACAGACCAATCAATGCTAATCTGTTATTCAGATGAGTGATAAATAGATCTAGTACGCGTTTGGTAGGGGAACAGTTGTTGAATGATGGTTAGCATTTTTTTCAACTCTTTGTGATTAGTTAATTAGAAAACAACGATTGATAAGAACAACCCTTTTTGGTATCTTGCTTCTTATAGTCTGTTCCAATCAAGAAGGGACTAAATATGCTCAATTTTGCAATTCAAATTCCCATTTTCAAAACGCATTTTTTCGCTTAATTCTATTGAAATCCTGCAGTCAAAATGAGGTAATAATAAAAATGATCTATCACTGAATGACAACAGGAATGCGCATTGTTTCAGGGATGTTTTCGCTCAACAAAGAACAAATTTACTCATAAAAAATGGGAGATTTTAGCTGCAGAAATGAGCATATTTAGTCCCTTCTCGATTGGAACGGACTATAGTAACTGCGAAATGGGACTAGTATTTTTGAATTTACTGTTGTCTACGGTATGTACAAACTACGAAGTTGTACCTTCGGCTGCACCAACCATACAAATTTCTTCTCAAAAAAATTCAATTATCAATTCCTATAGCGTGTACGATTGATTCTGACACTCCCTAGCAAATGGAGAATTTTTCATATTAAAAATGTGAAGTTGGCAATTTGTTTCTAGAAATACAAATACGAGGTATTAGAAAATGAAAATACGAGGTGTGCAGTCTGCTTATTCATCTGACTTTCCCCTGGGATTTTAACGTCCAAAATTGTAGGTTGATAACATGTAAATTGTAATCTAATACCTGTGAAGGATAATTAGGGTGCTATAATTTCATGCAGGTACTCTCATCCGCCATAGTGTTCCCTTTAAAACGCCCGAACATAAAACTAGTTCCAGGAAGCTACGCGAGATTTCGAACGTTTCGGGCCTGGTTGAAACCTCGTGTAGCTTCGTGGAACTAGTTTTATGTTCGGGCGTTTTAAAGGGAACACAATGGCGGATGAGAGTACCCATATGAAATTATAGTACCTTAGGATAATGAAACCATGAGTATTGCAAAATTGAAATTCATTTCTACTCACATAGTATAGAGATAAGAAAAGTCTTATTTCAAAAGTAAATAAACGTTCTCATCGAATGCTACACTAGCGCTCCAAGTTTTGTCCGCAGTTCGAATGTACCTTAAACCATATAGAATTAATATAGACCACGTATGGTGATAAAAATCCAGCTCCAATATCTGCGGAATTTTCTAAGAAACGGAGTTGTAGACAAATCATTTGATTGGCTGGAGTTGGAATGACTGTAGAGTAGCAAAAACAGAGAGAATGATTGGTATAGAATTTCAGCCAATTACAAAATTCTTTACCCCTACATTCCCTATACCCTGTCTCACAAGGGAGCCTTACGAAGTGCCAGATGCCAATCCTGCTGATAATGCGCCTGTAAGTAGACATGTATGCAACCACTTCCATGAAGTATGCCATTTTTCTGAAATCCGCCTTGTGGGTTTCCAATGCTAAAAATTTCTCATACATGCAGCACTAATGTTCAATGAAACGTCTGCTAAACTTCACTAGGAGTAGTACTTGTCAAGACAAGCAAAAAAAGTTGTTATAAAAATTTGCTTATCGTGTGAATGGATGGGGCTACGATCATTTTTTTTTACATGCACAAAAACATGAGCAAAACTATGCAAAAAACAAAAACATGTAGCTCCTTCAATTTACACGATAGGCAAATTTTCATAATAATGTTTCTTGTTAGTCTCCACGAGGACGTTTCACTAGACATTTGTGCTACATGTATGAGAAATTTTTGGCATTGGTAACACTGTTTTTGAAAACTAGGTCCGTTTCAGAAAAATGGTTTGTGCTATAGAAGTGGTCGCATACCCTTCTACTTGCAGGCGCAGTATCAGCTGGATTGGCATCTAGCACTTCGTGAGGTTTCATTGTAAGCGCTGTACATGAAACAAGTTGCCAACCTCACATTCTCAACACAATAATTCACATTTTGCCAAGGGGGTATGGGAGTGCCAGAATCAATCGAACACAGTGCATTTCCAACATTCGACTATAAAGCTGTAAAAACTAAAATCAAAACTCAAAACTGAAATGCAAAAGGTTGAATATGATATTTTGACAGGGGTAATAACTCGTTTTGGTGGTTACAGTTTCAGTTTCGTTGCAGTTTTAGCTTTTAAAATTTATCTGGTTTTGCTTTCTCTGTAGTTTAGGTTTTTAAAATTTATTTGGTTTCGGTTTCGTTTATTTTATTGTTCTTTTTTCATTTTTAATCTAGTCATGGGGGCTTGTACATTTATAAAATAATTATAAACTTTTGAGTTACCAAACTACCTATTCCAACCGTTTCAGTTTCAGTTTCAAAATTTAAATTTTGCGATTTTTGTTCAGCCTTGTTCTTGCTTCTTAGCCTAGTTCAGCCTCAAGTGTAAGATCAGCCCCTACGCAGGTATCTTACAAAGAGAACGCCAAAGACAACAACAAGGAACGTACCTTCGATTAATAATGTATTAATAATTGTTCATAAACATTTAACATAAAACAAATACAAAGATTCACACAATTGTTAATCTTTCGTAAAAAGCATTCGATATCGTAGTTCATATATAGAAGTGCGAGCTAGACGAAGAATAAGCGAGTAAGTCGAAGCTTGACTCTAGAGAGAAGGTTTCTGGTGACTGTATTAATACAGCATCATGAGAAAGATTTTTCAACTGGCAATAAACGTTTCAACAAAGAAGGGGTAGACTTTAATTTCAGTAAGTACGTACTTTATTATTCATCTGCTTCCTCCGTAATACAGAAAATCCTATAAAAATGATAAATTCATGAATACATTCTATATGATTTTTTTTTGGTATATTGTTAATCAGCAAATCAAGCGAAAGAAATGACAATTAACACGCACTATTAAAATACAGGCTGCAATCATGAGAGCTTTCGTATGTAAGTCAAAATCGATTGGAAATGAAGCAGTAAAATCATCCGAATTCGTCAGAAGTTCTCGCCGTAAACCCCCCCAATGTTTTGTAATTTTACCTAGTTGAATTGAGTCTTCCAGTGATAGAATCTGTACATAAGTGTAAGTCAAAATTGAATAAATAAAAAAAAATGTTAAAGGATTACGTAGGTACACGATATCCAGAATAGGTTCAACAATTGAAAAATGTTTTTCTGTGTCTACATACCGAGTGATTAATCGAAGTCTGACCCTATCCCCTATTTAAAATCTGATATTTTCATATCAAAAGTACTAGATTGGTAACACGTAATACCAATAAAAGCAAACGTGATTGGTTTTATTTTCAAAATACAACCAATCACGTTTGCTTGTACTTATGTTACGTGTAGCCAATGTAGTATTTGTAATACAAAAATATCATATTTGAAATAGGGGATGGGGTCAGACTTCGAGTGAGCAGCCGATACTTACCTTAAAATCGGCGGTTCCACTCCTACTAGCAGGCACATCAATTTTCAGTACATCTTTACCTTTTGCATCTTTAACGTGAAGTTTTGCATTCAAGAAATATGTTGTTTTAATGATTTTTCCAATCAAGACATCACGAGGTGAATATACTTTTACACCCTGTAATACGAATTTACCTCGCGTGATAAAAATTTAAATGTAGCACAGTGATTCGAAATTTATATGAGAAGGTATAATTATAATATTGCACATTGTATTACGCACATTATTATTTATCCTATTGGTCAAACGTTGTACATAGATAATTTCGTTTTCATGAACATCTGTTATGCTTATTCTGAAGCCTCTTTCGGAGCCCAAACAATCATTTCCAAATCCACAGCAATCGTCATCTTCGCATGCACGAAATAGGATCTCACCTCGCTCGTTCGCAATAGCGTATCTATTTCTGGTATACGCTGCCACGAGATACGTATGAATTTAGTTAGTAAGTTGATTCTCTAAATTCTGAAAAACACTTGGAAAATATTCATGCTTTGAAAGGGTGACTACTACTGTTAAAATGGACGAATCAATCCTATCCTCAGGTTTTAAAAATTATCATAAAGCATATAGGTATATGTAGTTGGGCGTTTCTAAAAAATTTTCAAACGTAAATTTATTAACACACCTCGTATGTAGGCACCCTTTAAGCCTCAATGAAAAGTTGGATATTTGAAAAGTTCAATTAACCTGACGTTTGTTTCACGAATAATTCGCTGACCGTCTGTAGAAGCTGAAGACCTCGAGCTTGATGAACGCTGGTATCTGCCGGAGTATATGTTGGAGGTGGCTCATCATCTATGTAAAAATATCTATTCAATATGGATTTTTCAAAAGATGAACTTTCTACGAAACGACATTTATTGAATTTTTCTTAACATTTCCAGCACTCAAGATATCTTACTTCATTACATGAAATAAGTCAATTGGTAGACCGTACATGATTATAAAAATAGAAATGCAAATAAAATACTAATTTTGGTGTTGGTACCCATTGTATAAAAATACATATAACGAACCTGATTTATATCGAAACGAACCGGACATTATATGAAAGAAACGAACAAATGATCCAAATTGATTGCAAATGAATAACAAATTGATAAACCAATTTCTTCACACAGTTAAAAATAAGCTCTTCTTATTATCTGAATACCACTTCTGCGCCGTATAAATATTACCCAGTTGATTAATTGAATATCTATTCTCAAAATTTGATACTAAAAATAAACCATTCACGAAGAACTGACACGTACATCACATCATATCGAAATTACGGTTTTTAAAAAAAAAAGACAGATAGTATTGTTACAGGGGAGGGGTGTGATGAGTGGGTGGTGGAAAATTGTAAATGTACACGTTTTCTAATTACGACACAATTTGAGTGCTCAGTCATATTGTGATTCACTGTACGACGTCACCTGAAACTCTTGACTTTTTTTAAAAACTCAAATGGTTTTAGAAGTACGACAGCAAGGAGAGAGATATTATCAACAATGTAAATACGATAAACACAATTTTTTACTGCGTTTATTTGATATACCTAACTAACTACCAATAAGTACTTTATTCACACCTTCTTAATTCAACTTGGATATAAAATTTCAGCTTTCTTTTGTAGCAAAGTATGTTTTTCAAGTTGGTAACTTACATTTGAAAAAAAAGCATTGCTTCGCGATACTCTTCCGGTCTTATTTTCATGACATATTGCAATCATAGCATTGAAAGTAGGAAGGGTTCAATGGAGCTAAAAAGTCGAAACCCCGAAAGGTACATCTGAGTTCACTACTGACTTTACATACCTAATATCAACTTCCTAGCCCAATTTGGAGGGGAGTTATGCGAAGAATGAGCTTTAAAAATGAGAAAAATCTACTAAACAACCACATATTTAGAGCTGGGATGAATGATGAAATAGGACTGAAATGTCGAGACCCACAAAAGGCACATTTGGGGTCACACTGCTAAATGCACATATTAAATTTAAAGTTCCTAGTTCAATTCGGAGGGGAGTTATAGGAGGAACAAATTCTAAAAATGAAAAAAAAAACGCATTTTTGGAGCTGTGGGAGGGTGCAATGATGCTGAAAAGTTTAGACAACCAACAAGCACCTAATTTCAAGTTGCTAGCCCACTTTAGAGGGGAGTTCTGCGAGGAACAAACTTAAAAATGGGAAAACCTGACCAAAAAAACACATATTTGCGGCTGTGAGGGGGTGTAATGAGGCTGAAAAGTCGAGACCTCCCAAAAGGCACATCTAGAATCCCTACTAAATGTACATATACCAAATTTCAGCTTCCTATCTCTATTTGGAGCTCATATCTTCCATCTTAATTGACCTACGAGGTTGATTTTTGGATATGTTATACAAACTTAGATTCTCTATCAATTGACTTAAAAAGGAATAATTTTTGTGTTTTTGGCTCCTCAGCACCTCTCCTACAAAATAAGCAAAACTGAATTTCAACCCGAAGTCATCCCCACTCATATATACTTAATCTGCCACCAAAATGTATGAATTGATTGAATTTCAGCGATTGTGGTCGGTTTTGAGCAGAGTAATTGATTCTAATGTTCAGGGAAGAAAATCAAAATTAAAATAAATATCTGACATGGCCAAAAATTGTCTTAATGGTTCTCTAGGAGCCCAAAACGGATTTTGTTGGTATTCCTCCCCCCTCTCCGACCGCCGTTGGCTGATGGACTGTAATAGCCTGGTTCTGGTTTTCACTGACAATATGACGTAGAAAATCATGCTAATCAGATAAGCCTATATTTTTTATGATCAATCAAGCAAATTGGTTGAAAATATTTCGCTCGCAACTGTTTTAAAAGAATTATAATATGATATAAAAATAAAATAACTAAATTAATATTTCAAATATAAAAATATTATTGTAACATAAACAGCGAAATAGCGAAATAATGCAACCAATACCCTTTACATTCCAACAGTAGAAACCAATTTCTATACACCCACTTGATAACTTAGTGAAATAGGTAGGCAGAACAGTGATAGATATCGTTCATGTATAAATAAGTATTACAACAAAGACATAGCTAGATACCTAGACGTAGGTTAGTATAGATGATTAATAATAATATAGATCTGATATCTATGCCTAACCATTGGTAAAAATCAGAAAACTTTACAACGTATCAATTTTCTTCATTATAGGTACCCAATGTTCAAGTTTCATAGTACATGAAATCCTGTTCGCAAAAAAAAACACAAAACGATTACGATTAAATCGACGAGTTTTCTTTGTGTATCTTTAACGAATTTCTGAAGCAATCGAGCGGTTTCAAGTCGATTGGTCGATACTTACTATTAAAAAACATGCTCCAATCATTACAGCTTTCATACGCACATCTAAATCTGCTGGAAATGATACACCGAAGTTATCCGCGTCGGTAAAAAGCTCTCGCATCAAACCACCCCATTGTTTCGAGATTTGACCAACTTTCATTGATTTATCAGCCGAAAAAACCTGACTAATCAATGGTGCGGCGTAAAAATCATCGTACCTATATATGCATATACATCTACATCGGTAAAATATATTATATACCCACCTTAAAATCAGCATTACCAACTCGAACGGCAGGTCCTTCGATTTTTAGTACAGTTGCTCCTCTTTCGTTTTGAACATCGAATTCTGGATAAAGTACAATAAAATTTTGCTGTACCGAACCAACAAATCTACCAGGAGGTGAATGAACTACTAATGACTATAAGAATTTAGCAATATTTAGTTGTTCACTTCTTTGAATATTTATATTAAAACATTCTCTTCCGTATTACTTGAAGTGAAAAGCACGAATCGCAGACCAAGTCACGATGTAAATTGATGATCTCATTTCTATCAGTATCCAATACCCTGATGGTAAATGGTCTGGATGCGCCAAAACAACATTGGGCACAGCAGTCATCATCCTCGTACGCATAGTACAGAGTCTCACCTTGGTTATTTTTAATGACATACTTATTACTCGTTTCCATTCCACTAAATACTGTCATTAAAAGAATACGCGAATTAATTTATACTAAATATGTAATTAAACCAGGATAAGTAGGTAGGTAGAACTACCGAAGTATGTCAACTTTTGATTATTTTTGGATACCAATCTGAAGTTGATAAGGAATTTGGTAATATAAAAAGGTTACACGGTGACGTCAAAAAACGTTGCTGAAACGGTAAATTTCGGATTATCTATGTTTATCTCCTCAGTTAAATTTAAAATAAAAATTATAAAATTTAAAAAAAAATTGAAAAAATGTTAATCGAAAAATATGGGGAAACGGGAAACTGTTCTATCTTAACTTCTAACTGATGTAATAGGAAGATGATTTTTGAATACTGTATACAACTTTTAATTCTGTATAGATTGATCAGAAATGAATAATTTTTACGATTTTTGCACTCCTCACTGCTTTTTTATTCCAAATTTCAGACATTTTTGTTTACATTCTTCAGAACACCTAGCTTTCTTCATTGTATTCTTTGCATATCTCGCATCCATTTTGCGTTCTTCACTGTATTCCTTGCATTCCTTGCTCTCTTTAACACATTCCTTGCACTTTTTACTGTATTACATACATTCTTTTCCACATTACTGGCATTCTTTACTCCATTCCTTGCAATTTCTTATCGCATTCCTTGCATTTATCGCATCCATCTTGCATTCTTCACTACATTCCTTGCATTCTATTCTTGCTCTCTTTATCACATTCCTTGCATTCCATGTGTTTCTACCCGCATTTCTAGCATTACTCCCATTCTTCAACACATTCCTCAGGTTCTTTGCAGCATTGCCTACATTCTTTCATCCATTCCTTGCACTCCTAGCATTTTTTTGCACTCTTTACATTGATTGATACATTTCTAATACTCATTTCGTTCTTAACATTCCTTCCTGCATTCCTTGTAAATCGCTTATCATTTACCGAATTCCTTCCATTCTTTTATGCATTTCTAACATTCCTAGTTATCCTTGCATTCTTTACCATATTCTTGCGTTCCTTTTTACATTCCTTACATTCTTAACCGCATTCTCGCATTCCCACACACGTTCCTTGCAGTCTTTTCTCTTTACAATTATTTTTTTGTTCTTCGAATTTTTAATGCGCTCCTTGCATTTCTCACATTCTTTACCCCAGTTCTTGCACCCCTACTCGCATTCCTTTCTACATTCTTTATATTTCTTACTGTGTTCCTTTCATTTTACCCCCTGAATTTCTTCTATTCATTTCTGCATTCCTTTCCTTATTCCTTGCGTCACTTTCAGCATGAAATGATACTAAATTAAACTTCAAAGTTTGTTTGAGCAGTACCATCAGCTACCTATGATTTTCAAACTATGTTATTTAAATGGGAATGGTGTGGCCTCCGTTAAGCTTTCTTGGAAGATATACACAACATACATATTGAAATACACAAGTGCAAATTTTGATGAAATCTGTTGGATTTAAATTTAATAATAATTCATTTATCCTACCTACCTTCTAAGTGATCTATTTTTTGCTTAATAATCAATTCGCTGCTTGATGTCAGAAGTTCAAGACCTCGAGGAACGTTAGTAGGTGTTTCGGAATGTAAAACCGTTTCAACCTCGACATTGGCTTCTAAAAATATGCAACAATTGTAACAGCTACAGGTGAACGCATAATCAGTAATACATATAAAGAAAAAGTCAGCGAAAAATAGGCGCAAATTATTTTGCTCGTTCTATGGGATCTAGAGATTTGAAACTTTTTTAAATCAAATCCTCAAAATATCTAATTTTTGTGGAAAAAATACGGAAAAGGCAAATTGAATACTTGGAAGGCCTCAAATTTCAGATTTTTAAAAACCAATTGAAAAGTCAGCATTTTTAAAGCGTTTTTGAGTTATAATTCGGTAAGAAATGTAGGCACACACTTCGTTGATAGCTCATTAGAATGAAGTTGAAATTTCTAACATATCCTTCACTTACGCTATGCACCTAGAACAATTTTTTTTTAAATACATCGCTTTGCGACGCTTTTTCAGCCTGATTTTCAAGATACATTGTAATCATGAGAATTGAAAAAAAGCATTCGCATGCTTACTAACTGTACATCCCTAATTTCAGCTTCCTAGCCCACTTTTCAGCTTCCTAGCCCACTTTTGAAGGGAGTTCTGCGAGGAACAAACTCAAAAAATAGGAAAACCTGACCAAAAAAACCACATATTTGGGGCTGTAAGGTGGTGAAATGGGGCTGAAAAGTTCAGACCTCCCCAAAGATACACTTGGGATTCCTACTAAGTGTACATACCAAATTTCAGGTTTCTAGCTCAATTTGGTGAGAAAATAGAGGAGGAATTGCCCCTTTTTTAAGGTCAAAAAGGGGAAACCCTTCATATCACCCCTCCTAATTGACTTGGAACATTGATTTTTGGATATGTTACAAAATTATGGATTTTCTATCGATTGGTTCAAAAAAGGCAATTTTAGCAAGTTTGGCCTCTCAGCAGCCCCTCTTCCAAAGTAGGGCATAACTGAATTTTGGCCAATGATCACCACACTCATATATATCCATGTATCTAATTCACCTTCAAGCGGAGCTGGAGCGATTTTGGAATGGTATTCAGCAAAGTGAATCATTTTAGTTTTCAAAAAAAACTAGGAACAAACTCAGAACATAAGAAAAAACGACCAAAAAATAACATATTTGGGACTTTGAGCGGGTTTAATGCGGTTAAAAAGTCGAGACCCCCCTAAAAGGCAGATCATGGTTCCCTGCTTGAATTTTAGCTTCCTAGCTCTCTATTTGGAGCAGGGCCGGCGATAGGTTGGGAGAGGCTCTGGACAGCATTAGTAGTATCAAGTATCGTCGGGGTTGGATCCTGAGGAATATTTTCTTTTTATTTGTTTCTTTTTTATGTTTATTATCTTACCATATTTGTTTGTAATTGGTGTTGCATGATGGCGTTGTTCTATTTGATTCGTCCATGTTAAATTGCTCATCGCAGAATAATTGCAAAATTGGTGTTGTTGGTGGTGTTACTATTGGATCTCTTTGTAAAACGTTGTGTAGAGTTTCTCTTGATAATTTGTGATATTGTAAGTTTCACTGTGTATGAATTTGGTATTTATCACTGCACGGTTGGCATTCACAGATTACTTTATGTTTGCACTGATTGTGTTCGCAAGTTTGATACATAATGATTGTTCTATCAATTGAGGTCGTGCTTTTTATATTTTTTGTCATCGATTTGGTGAACGTGATTCGCATACCTATCCATCCATCCGATTTGCGATAATGATTCGTTTTTTCAACTAGCGATAAGGAGCGATAACATCATGTATACATCCGTTGATAAGTTGCGTTTTGTCCTCTATTTAAAAGATATTATATACATCCACGTACAGACTTCCGTTCCTGCGATAACAATCCCGACCCATGACGTCACAAATATGTTATTAACATATACAAATTAGTAATTTGACGTATAGCGGCCTTACGGGCCTTTTTTTTGGCAAAATCTGTAATTATGTCGTTGTAATTTAACATGCGAGCTAATTGATTTTCAACCGAAAGCACAGCCAAATTAACAAGTCTCTGCTGACCCATCGTGGCTCGAAGATGACTTTTTACTCTCGTCAGTACGCTGAAGGACCACTCACCACTGGCAACTGTCTTTGGTAAAGTTAGAAAAATGCGAAGTGCGATGCAGAGGTTGGGAAACAAGCTTCATAAATTCAGTTCTGCAAGTTTATTTAAGAGAAGCAACAATGATAATAGGTTTACATTAACCGATGCCTCATTCTAAAGATGATTTTCCAAAGTTTTCCATTCGATGTAACACTGCTTATGGTTGTGCTGTTTTGATGGCTTGGTACCCGATCATATAGTTTCTTCCACTTCTCAGTTAAACCATCTGGTGTTGCCAACGAGCTTTGATGGCGACCATCGATGATAGCTGATTTATCAAACAAACGACATGGGAAACAAAATGAAGCATTTTTTCTTTTGACTCCAGACGAGCCAGTCTCGTTCTACTGTCTCTCCATTTGGAAAAGCGTGATCACCATCAGAAGGCACATGGGAAACAAAACGGAAGTATTTTTTCTTCAACTCCAGACGAGCCAGTCTCATTCTATTGTTTTTCCATTTAGAAAAGCGCGATCACCATTGGAAGGCAAATTGTCTCAAATTTTTTCCGGACCACTACGTACAGCTTCTTCAATTTGTCTGCATGTGATTGTGGAATCAAATATACAAATATCAAAAAACATGGACTTCAATTTTGATGCAGTATTTGTATGTGGTTCCTCGGATGATTCTGCTGGTCCAGGTTGGAAATTACTTGCCAAGTTCGATTCATAATTTGTTGTTTCATCACTTGTAGAGGCTGCAGATTTCAAGCCAATGTCTATAGTGGTCAATACTGGATTTTCAGCTTCATTTTTCGATGATGGTTCAGAATTACGTTGATTTTTTTGCGTCAAGATTGAGATAGGCACAGGCGATGCAGTCCATCCAGAAGTTGGATTAATGTCATCAACATTGGGTATCGCTAGTTTCCAAATTTTTTTCAAAAACTGGTACATCTGGAATTTGACTTATACTACCTTCTGTATCCGCTCCATCTGCTTTCTGCTTTTTCGAAAAAAAATTTAGCGTATCCAATGTTTTTTGGTTTTTTTCAGATTCGATTTTCTTTTCTTCCCTTTCTTTCCTTTTCTGCGCACCAGATTTATGACGATTCATTTTAAAACAATAAATTCTCAATACCTAGTTAATTCAATAACCACCAATTCACGAGATCATTTTATTTGAAAAAATTGTAAACACAACACTGCTCCAACTCTACAAAATATCTAGACGAATGAAACTATGAAAATGAAATAACGTCACAGTAACGCGAACACAGCGATTTGTGCATACACATTCAATTTATAAATGTTCGATCGACTCGGACATGTTCAAACTTGTAAGCGTTGAATTGTGGACTGAGCTACCTGTGGAAAACAAACAGCGAGAGATCCCAAAAATGAAGAATGCTAATTTTTTTACTTATTTTATTTTTCATTTCACCCCCCTTTTGCCAGGCCTGATTTGGAGAACAGTTATGCGAGGAACAAACTCAAAAAATGAGAAAAACTGACCAGAAAACTATATTTCCGAGGCTGTGAAGGGGTTCAATGGAGCTGGAAAGTCGAGACCCCTCACCCAAAGGCACATCTAGGGCTCCTACTAAATGTATATACGAAATTCAATTTTCTATCTCATTTTGGTAGGGAGATAGGGGAGGAACAGTCCTTTTTCAAGGTCAAAAAAGAGGAAAAACCCTTATAACTCCTTTCCTAATTGACCTAGAAGGTTGATTTTCTAATATGCTATACAACTTTCGATGGTCTTATGATTGACTCGAAAAGGAACAAATTTTGTGTTTTTGTTCCCCCTACACCCCCTGCCCCAAAATGGGGCAAAACTTAATTTTGAGCCAAGGTCATTCCTGCTCGTATATATCTAATCCACCGCCAAACTGAGCCGATCGACCGAATTGGAGCGATTTTGGTCCGTATCGAGCCGAGTAAATGATTTTAATATTCGGGAAGATTAAAAAATAAAATAAATTCATATCTGACATGCTAACATGGCCCAAAACATTTTCTCAATGGTCTTCTATGATCCCAAAACGGATTCTGTTGATATCCCTGCCAGCCGCCGTTGTTTGATAGATTGTAATAGCTTATTAGTTTTCATTGACATTATCACATAGATAATCAGGCTAAAAAAACCTAACGTTGTGTGTCAATCTCATAAAATATTATTTCAAAAAAATTAGTCAAGCAAGTTATTATTTTATTTTATAGTTTGTGAGTAAAAAAAAAAAAAACCGAACAATTTACACGCATCTTACTACATAGATAAGCACCTATCTATCATCCACTTATTAAGTAAAGCTTCTTCATACAGTTCTACAAGCAGAGGACAAGCATTTGAATTAAACAATATGTAATCTTTAATTTTACAAAAAAAAAATATAATTCAGAAGGAGGGGGATAGGAAAGCTAGCTAGTTAATGAAATGAATAACAAACCTGGTTCATTTGGCGACGAATTCGACATCTTGAAACGGGGAATTTTTAGTCAAAAATACAGATCCGAATAAATTGTTACTTGTGACATGCACGTATTTTCGAACCATTCAATTTGTTTTCTTTGTTATGACGCAATATTTTCAAAAAAATTTCCAAATGAAATATAGATACTGAAATTCGATATGAAACATTAAGGTAATTGGTTACCGATGGATTAACTGATTCAAATAAATTTACAAGTTTAACTCAACGTATCGTAAAACGAGTATCTTCATCTACTCAAAAAGGTACACGTGCTTCGTTAATTATCAGTGTTATTGTTATACGCATTACTGTTATCTACATGATACGAGAATACGGTATTGCACATCCTCACGATTAGTAACTATCTGAGTAGGTAGGTAGCTGGGTGGTAGGTACATGAAATATTTGAAATTTTCGTTTTACTGTAGACAGAAAATGGGATGGACAGTTTAACGCATGCGTAAAATTCAAGGTTAGGTTGTTACAATTTTTGCTTCTAAAATTTAATTTTAATTTTTTTTGTTATGTTTCTAGACACATCATTTTTATTTGGCGTCGCATAGATGCAAAAATGCCCTTCGTAATTGAATTCTCGACAATGACACGCGATGAGAATACGAGTAGATTTTTTACCAAGTCCCATAGCAAATATATATCAGCATCAGTTCAATTAATTTGCAAATTAAAATATCAATATCAAGTGAGTAAATATCCACATCTGGTCGAAACACGATCTTTTAGGCTAATTTCTAGGATCATTTAACCTATGTACGTTTGTCTATAGAATCAAAAATTCAAATAAATAGACTACCTATTATCCTATTTGAAAATTTTTCTTCGGACGAAATATACTCCTAATCATTGAAATAAGAAATAAAAATCTAGGTACAAATTATATTAATGAGTAAATATTCAAGCGCATAAGCAGTGATAGGCATCTAATAATGATCAGAAGGCATCTTTTTTCAAGTAACAAAAAAAAAAAAAAAACAGAAAAGGAAATGGAATGCATTGAGTAGTGTTTCTAAGAAAATAGGGAACACTGCACCAGATAGCGTCACGTCTCAATCCAGGAAGAAGAATTACGACGTAATTCATTATTCTGAAGTTTCAATCTTCGTAGTACAAGAAGTCCTATTTGAAGAAAATATTTTTCATCATACGTTTGAATTTTACATATATTATTTGACGATAAATAGGCTCAGATAAGTATCTATTGTACGTACTATCAGAAGGCAGGCTCCAATCAGTACAGCTTTCATACGAACATCCAAGTCAATAGGAAAAGAAACGCGAAAATGATCCAAATCGGTGAATAATTCTTTCAACAAACCGCCCCATTGTTTTGAAATTCTACCAATTTCGATTGATTTGTGCAGTGATAAGATCTATAAGTATAGAAATATCGAAATATAAAATTGGTAAAAAAATAAATATTTGCAAAGAATAAACAAATAAAAATATGCTTACTTTAAAATCAGCGTTGCCTAATCTTACAGCAGGGCCTTCAATTTTCATTACCTTAATACCTTTCTCATTTTTAACCTTAAAATTTCCACCGAATAAAGATAAAGTTCCAACAACTGTACCGATCAAGGTATTACGAGGTGAATATACTTTTATTTTCTGTAAATATAAAATGTTTATTACGAAATATTCTTCGTATAATTTTATTCATCTTTACGCCTGTACCTCTCTGTGTTCCCGTGTTATATAAATAATTTCGTTTTCATTTGTATCCAAAACGCTTATGCTGAAACGTCTCCCAGAACCTAGGCATAATTTTCCGCAGTAGTCTTCTTCTTCATATGCACTAAATAATGTTTCGCCTCGATTGTTTGTAATCGTGTATTTGTTGCTTTTTTCACACGCGGTACATCCTGTCAGGAAAATGAAAAGTTAATAAGAATAATACAGCGGTTAAGGGTAGAATTGAAAATTGCGGAGGCGTAAAACAGAGCTATTGGTTCAACCTAGCTTCTCCGCAGGAATTTATCATGTGGAGGGAGTCTGAAATGCGTCGAAGTCAGTAAGGTACGATATTACAGATGCAAAGTTTTTGAAATACTTGCTCGCTCAATAGTATAATCATAAACAGCGTTATTGAAATTTTAACCGAGGCCAAAGAATCCAGGAATTTTTAGCAGAGGCCAGGTCTGCTCAGCCTTTCCTTGGAGAAGCGTATATATCTATGAGGGACAATCTTATAAACAGACACTTGAGCAGGGTTAGGATTTGTAACTACCTACGTATTTATCTATTCTGATAAAGCTAGTAACTTTTTCATGCTATTCGTATATTCGTACTTCTATGCATTGTACAATCGTCGATATACTGTTGAATTAAATACAGCCTCTCTCTGTAAAATAGTTATTTCTTTTGCTACACGTATAGTTGTGCCCACAGATTCACGAGGTCATTTGTGACTCGGATCAAATCTCGGATCATCGTCCAGATCACAGAAACGGATCATTATGCAAAAATATGATTCGAATCACGAATCACGGATCTTTGTTTAAAAAAAATGATCTGGATTACAAAAATTCGGATCATCGTATTATTTTTTTTCAAAACGCAGGCTGCAGTGATTTCCTGATCCACGCTAATTTCAAATTTAAGAGATTTTTTTAGCCTTAAACAATAACCACATCGCCGTGATCTAATCCTGCAGCACTATCTACACTTAAAAAAAAAAATGATCCGGAGAAGTTATGATTTTAGGAAAATGAATCGGATCAAATCACTGATCCTATGAAAATTGGTATCCGAATCACATATCGCGGATCATTTCAAAAAAGGACGATCCAAAATGATCCGAATCACGGATCAAATCACAATTTTTTGATCCGAATCTTGATCCAGATTATTCCTGCACTTTGAGCTTATATTTGAAAAAAGCTCCGGGCGTTCTTTGAGAATTTTCAGCAACTCAATGGAGACTTTTTGACGTTTGTCACGATTTTTATGCTAGGTAGGTAAGAATAATTATTCATCTACGATATGATATCAATTCTGTGAGCATTAGCTACCGTTTATTCCATTTGATTTTTGTTTGATGAGCAATTCATTGATTGGTGTTAGAAATTGCAGACCTCGAGGAACGTCAATGTGTGCTTGAGTTGAAGATGTAAGAAAATCATCTAAAAGTATTCAACGTGGGTAAGTAATTTGGAAATAAAAGTGTATTTTTCATCGTCAAGTCAATTAGTGTAAGTAAAAATATATACCTACCTAAGCACACTTAGTAATTAAAAACTGGGAGAAGGATAACTTAACTAACCTGATTGAATTGGCGATGAATACGACATCATTATTTGAAATAAATTGTCCGAAGTTGATGTAAAAGGTAATGGACCACGTACTGCTTACAAATCACTAATGAAAGTCTGAAAAAGTATACATTTGAATGGTCACAAAACCGTCGTTATTTTAGCATTGTTTCTCCAACACAAACATACGTACCTATTACTCAAGTTGATTGTTGAATATATTCGAAATTCTATATTTAAACAATTAAACTAACGTCGAAACTCAATATCTAACTAAAGATCAAGCGTAGTATAGATAAATGAAAAAAAATAATCATTCACGAATTTAAGCCATACTCGCTTTAATTAAGTAGATTATGATTATTTACGCATGCGCCTATTCCAAGATGAATTTTTTTTTCATCGAATTTAAATCATCTATAGCAAGTTTTTTAAAAAGCCTTCGTGTAGAAAGAGCCGATTTTTATCATGGTAATTTAATTCCAGATGGGCGGGCGTTGTGGTGAATTCCGCTGAGGTAATTTGTATAGAATTTTCTGCAATGGCGCGCCGTACAGCCAGACATTTGTCGAGAAAACAATTGAAATTTTTCATGAACAAATAATGCACTTCAATATGAATTTTTCATTTTTTTTTTTTTAATCCAATAGCACGTTGTAAGCAGACCCAGACGATCCAGGGTGAAGTTTTGACAAAATAGAATTAACAAAAAGTGTTTCTCAAGGTTTTACTAATGTAGAATCAATCCTCAATTCCTCATGCTCACGTCCCCCTCTACAATACTTCTCTAATTTTTTTCGGTAAAATACAAATAACATTACTTTTCAGAAATGAAAAAAAAAAAAAAAAAAAAAAAAAAAAAAAAAACCAGAAAAAAAAAAAATTTTT
>FIZR01026887.1:0-23465 GCA_900060175.1 Ferrisia virgata
AAGGGTCGTTCCTCACACATCTCCCCTCCAAATCAAGCTAGGCAGTTGAAATTTGATATGTAGATTTAGTATGGGTTCTAGACGTGGCTTTTGGGGGTTTCGACTTTTCTATTTTATTGTACACCCCCATCCCCTCTTACAGCTCCAGAAAAGTAGTTTTTTGGTAGATTTTTTGAGTTTGTTTCTCCCTTATTTATTTAAGGCATAAAAATTTTCAAAAATGGAATCATTACGCGTATTTATACCCAAACTGATGAGTGGTGGATAGTTTTCGTTACCCCCCCCCCCTTCTCAGCGAACTTTCAAGAAGTGTCAGTTCCCCTCTTTTTTTAGGATTTTCTGAAAAAGTAAAAAGAATTTTTTTTTAATTTGTCCTTCCCTTCCTTCTCCTCCCTCCTTCCATCGTTCCAGAAGTGCAAAATACCATTTAGCCAAATATTACAATTTCAGTAGAACCTTGGCAAATAATTTTTCAAGCGTGCTTAAAAAGCTCAATTTTTTGCTTTTTTTTCATGTTTACAAATTTTTTTACATTATTAAATTTTTTTTTGTAAATTCTGAGAGTAACGAATGAAATATATATATTTACTTTGGCTCACTCGAAATAGGTTCTTGCCGTTTTCCCCGTTTTCAGGGGTTCTTAATAAATGTCCAGAAATAAAAAAGTAAGATATAAGAGCTGATAAAGAATGAAAAAAATGCAAAAATTTCCTTCCAGGGTCTAGACTAAAAGTGTGTATTTAATGGAATTTTTTCAAAAAAAAAAAAAAAAAAAAGCACTTATGGTGTATTTTGAGTTTCTTAATATCGGCTTGGAGGGTTCTAATTGAAATATTGCTTTGAATGAAGTAAAGGTAATATCCTATATTCGTTTTTGATGGCATTTTTCAGAAAAAAATTCTTTCCTAGTTTTCCAGGAAATCTTTAAAAATAGCAAAAAGTGACATTTTTTGAAAATTTCCAATATGGGGTAGAAACCGTCCAACACTGATGATTTTGATTTAAATATTTGTAATGGTTACATTTTTTGAAAATTTTGAAAATTAAACGGTTAGTCTTTTAAATTGAAAAAACAACATCAGTTGGTAGACCCCTTCCTTCTAATTATCTTGATCCACCTATAAATTGATGATAATAACAGTTGGTTAGATTTTTAACAACATTTTTGTTTTTGGAAATTCTTTTCCAAAGTTCTGACCTAATTTACTCTTTCTGCGAGGAAATCGATCTTCAATATAAACGATCCATTGTTAGGATTAAATGTTGACACTGGTTGCGCGAGTACTAGAAAATTGGCAATGGTAATGGTAAAGTAATAGTGAATCTGGTAAATTATGTTTTTTTCTTCCATTTCATCTCGCAATGAACATAGTTCAAAGAATAAATTAACGTAAACGATGTAGAAAAAGAAAAACTCTCATACTAATCGATCCTATCGAACGTATTTAAATTAGTGTTAGTTTTTGTTCGCCAATTTAATTTATTTCTTTTCCCTTTTGTTTTTTTTAATTGAAAAAAAATTAATTAAAAGTAGGCGAACGTTAAATAAACTGTTCGGGAAAAAATTAAAATAGAAATCATAACAAAAACTCGAAACATCACCGTACTCATTTATACGTAGTAAAAAATATTTTTCCGCGGTTTTTTTTTTTTTATTTTTTTTTTATTATTGGTTTGTATACTTCTGGAAGCTTTCGAATTAAAATTACTACGTTCAAAAAAGGTAATCGACGAAGTTTATTTTTACCCAAGTTGATTTTAAAGTTAATGGGAATTTGTGCTATGTAACTTTTTACGTTTTGCCATTTAGAGTACATCGGATCGATATTTTTGCGAGCGAATTTTAGTAGCGTATAATTTACGACGAAAAAAGAAAAAAGATAAAAAATCGCTTTGAAGTTGGATAATTTTTTACAATGGTATATATTTAAAAAAAAAAGTACTTTTTAAGGTTATATAATTATATATATGTATGGTATATGTACAATGTGCGTTTTATTATCTATTGCAGTTTTTTTTTTCTTTAATTTTATTAACTTGTTAATTAATCCAGTTATCCTCCTCTGAAAAAGGTTGATAGTTTTTATACCGAAAGGAAAACTATCTTTATATTTTATTAATATGTGTAATTTATTATTGTTTTAGGTTGCGCGCGATCTATCAACACCTTTTTTATATGAGTGGTGTACGCTTATGTAGAGAAAAAAATTAATGAAATAAAAAAATATAGAAATACGTAGGGGTCAAAATAGGAAATGAATATAATTTTAATTTTTTTTTTTTTTGGCCTGAACATTAATATATTTTTTTGGGAAACCAAAAATAAATTAATGGAGCGCGTAGGTTATTTTAATTATTTTTTTCTTCATTTATATTTATTATTATTAAATTAAAAACAATTACTACAATAGATCGTACACGATATTCGAGTACTGTATAATTGCTTGTGTCGTATGTATAATTTGAAAGTATTTGTTGGCGTTGATTCTCGTGTATTTCATTCATCGGATGATTTTTTTTCCGATAAAAAATAAAAAAATAAAAACAGAAAAATAAATGAAAAAAATAAACATATGAAATTGAAGTATTCGAATCGTGTACGACTATTTACTAGCGCGTTATTTTTTAATTTAAAAAAAAAAAACTGGCGCGAATTTATTAAATTCGAGAATAGGTAATATGGACTAATCGACTGTTTGTGGGTGATCTCGTTTCAGGCGTGTTATTTAAAAGCCATCGAAACGAGACCGGATTTTGCGGTAGCTTGGAGTAATTTAGGATGCGTTTTTAACGCTCAAGGTGAAATTTGGCTGGCCATTCATCATTTTGAAAAAGCTGTCGCTTTGGATCCTAATTTTTTGGACGCTTATATCAATCTCGGAAATGTACTAAAAGAATCCCGAATATTTGACAGGTAAGCGAATAAGTTACATGTACTATTTTTATGTGATTGATTTGTGTGTTGATATGGGTTATTTTAAGCGAAGAGAGGGAGGGAAGCAATATGACTAAAATCGACATTTTTAAACTTATCAATTTATTCGAATTTTCAGTCTAATTTTCTATGTCATATTGCCCGTGAAAATTAAGGCTATTGCGGACTATCGACCTACAACTGACGAGGGGAGAGGGGGTAACGGTATCAACATGCTATTTGGCATACTTGGTCACGTCAAATATTTAATTATTTTTTCCCTCAATATTAAAAATCGTATAAAATCGGTCAAATTTGAGTAGTAGACTTAGATTGGCGGCGGATTTGATATTTTTGAGTGAGAATGACCCGGGGTCAAAATCCAGTCAAACCCAAATTTGGGGGAAGGGAGTGCTGAGAGGCAAAAATCGCTAAAATTATTCCTTTTTGTTCCAATCGATAAAGAATCAAATGTTGTACCTTATATTCAAAAACCAACCTCCTACCTCAATTAGAAGGGGAAATATGGGGGGAGAGGTTTTTTTCTTACAATTTTGAAAAAAAGAGGTTCATGGCATATATCCCTTCCAAATTGCGTTAATGGCTTGAAATGTGAAATGTGTATTTAGTATGGGTCCTAGAAGTATCTCTTGAGGATTTTAACTTTTCAGACCTATTGCACCCCCTCTCAGCTTCGGAAAAGTTGATTTTTGGTAGTTTTTGTCAATTTAGCGCAGTAGAAAAACGTGAAAAAAGAGTTGAATCCAGACAAAATGGTTAGGGAAGCTTTTTTTGCCTCATCGTCCTCCTAAAGGTGTGTTATTAAATGTATCCAAAATCCTCAAAAACCCTACTCTTCTATTTTCACCTTTTAAATGCTTTTTGTGGAGCCCTGCCTCCCCCCTCCCCCCAAAGCAGCGCCGTGGTAAAATTGCAAGTGATGCATTAAAGAGCATTAAAATTTTATGCTGATTACAAATATTTTATTTAAAATATAGACACTTCTTTTAAACCTATAATTTTCGGGGCCCAAAATCTAAAAGAAAAAAAAACTTATCTTTCAAAGGGTATGGCCAGTTAAAAATAATGAATAGGCCCGCGGGTGGAATTTTCAAAACATCCAATGCAAGTTAGTCTCCGACTTTTGAAAAGTCACTGGTTAAAATTTTGGCCCCCTGCTCCTCCACTAGCCCTTCTTATAACCCTGAGTATGCTCGAAGTACAGGTTATATTTATTATCTGCCGTGCTCAACTAAATTATTTCATGCGAAAGGTTAGTAGTGAAATAATAGCCCAATATTTTTCCCGATGACTTTCTAGACCTTGGAGACCAACTTGCTCCGCATGGTTTGAAAATTCTACCCAGGGGACGATTCATTATTCTTAATTGGTCATACTCGTTGGAAAATGACAGTTTTCAGACTTTGGGACGCAAAAATCGTAGGTTCAAAAGAATTATCAGCATTTTGAGTAGAATATTTGTAATCAGCGTGAAATTTCAGTACTCTTTGATACCTCGCTTGCAATTTCACTATGAAGTCACTTTGGGATGCGGGGGGGGGGGTGTGTCAAAAAGCAGTTAAAAAGAGGAAATGGACAGCAAGATTTTTGAGGATTTTGGATACGTTCAATAACGCAACTTCACGAGTACGATGGACCAGAAAAACCTTCTATAACCATTTTGTTCGGGTGTGTTGTTATTTTTACTGCACTAATTTTCGAAATTGTTCTTTCCATATCTTTCCTCCAAATTGAACTTTAGGTTGAAAATTTGTTTATTAATTTTGTAGGTGTACTAGATGTGCTTTTTAGGAATTTAAAATTTTCGGCCTTATTGCACTTCCTCATAGCACCGTAAAACTAATTTTTGAACTTTTTTGTTTCTTTGTTATTTTTCGAGTTGGTTTTTCCTGCACCTCCCCTCCAAATTGAGCTAAGGGTTTAAAATCTGATATGTAATCTGATATGTAAATCTCGTAGGGATTCTGAATAAGTTTTACGGGGAGTACGGTCATTCGCTCCAATATTTACGTAAATACCCCCCCCCCCCATCAAAAGAAGCATTGCAGAGCGCTTCTTTTTTTTCTATTCCATAAATAGATCAATTCATGTTTGTACAAGATTTTACGAAAATCAGCTTCAAAAAGCAATGCAGCGTTTATTTTTCATTTGAATGTAGGTATTGTTTTGTATTGTGGTCATTCGAGGTCGATGGTCGATGCATGTTAACCGCTGGCTTATTTGCATGGAATTGGTATTACCTTTGTGAACTCTACTCTAATGTGTGGAGCAATATAATTTCGAATAATTTTACTGCATCATTGCTACCGAGATATACGTAAACGATTTTTAAAAAATATATCGTAGCATTAGTAGACCTTTTCCCCCGATTCCATTTCTTCATTGGACGTGCATTTCTCTCTCTCTCACAGCAACGAAACTACATACATCATCTGAATGGTTTCCTTGATCCCTTTTCTCTTACCCTACCCAATTCTTGCCTCTTTTTTTTTCCTCCATATGAAATACATGAAACTTCGTAGAAAAACAGGCTTACGATAGAGGTAGATTTTTTCATCGACGATGATGGTCGACATTTTGAAATTTCGAGACTAGAATCGTAATATTATTCTTCTCTTTTTATATCGCCACAAGCGAAAATAAAAATTTCACTCTTGTCGAATATTGAAATTCTTCAGATGTGGATGAATGAAAAAAAAAAAGTGTAACTTTTTCGATACGTAAGGTATTCGTCGAAGTTGAGGTTTGCGGTTAACGGAATAAATATAAGAAGAAATTCCATTTGAGCTTTTAGAGAAATTCGTTCGTTTGCCAACGTGTGCGTATCTGTATATAGTTGCTCTGTAGGTATTGATACGTACCTTAAGTTGGTAATAATTTTTCCATCACGAGTAGTCGCTTCGGTGCTGGTTATATCCGTACCTCTTTTTTTTTTTTTTACTTTTTATTTTATTTATTTGGAAATCGACCCCACATGGAAAGAAGTTTTCGTTACGAATGTTGTCACGATAGTAAAATATATATGTACTTGGAATTCGAGTTGAAAAATAATATTAACCGAATGTGGCGAAAAGTTTGGTATCTTTGAATGGATATTTTATCTGTCTCATGTGCTGAATCGAAAATTAGAATTTCGGTGTTTGTAGATTTTTTAGATGCTGTATTTTTAAAGTGTTAACATTTTTTTTTGATATTTTTTCAATTGAACGGAGCGGGAGGTGGGGTCGTAATAGTTGCAAAATTATCTCAAAATAATAATGTAAAAATTGTGGATTGTTACTCAGTTTTTTCAACTTGCAAAATATCTCAAAGTTCAAAAACTTGCGAAAATTTTTCAAAAAATCAGAAAAAAGTTTTTTGACAAATTTGTTTGAAAATGGAATTATTATACAATTCTTAAACTCTAAGTGATAATTACGAAAAATATTTTTTCAAAGAGAAACAAATTGTTCATAGAAATGAACAAAATGAAAAATTTCTTCTTACATTATAGAACTGACGAACCGTCTCCTTTTTGATGAAATTTTCAACATTTTAAAATACACGAAAAATGACCAAAAAATCATATGGAGAAGGGGCTGAATTTAAATATTGTGTTTAATCATTTAAAATGGATGTCCTACATCCGTTTCGAGGGGGAGTTTTTCAAAAAATTTCTTTCGTTACTTTTTAGAAAATTATGAAAAAAATGTTCATTGACTTTTTTGAAACCCTCAGAAAAGAAGCGTAATGGCAAAAATTTGCTACTGGTGATCTTTTCGGGTATTAGTGTACCTATAATGGATTCCATTTTTTAAAAAAAAACGTTTCAATTTATTTTTTTTTTTATATTTTGAAAATTTTTGTAAATTTTGAACGTTGATTTGGTTTTGCTAGTTGAAAAACAAAATTAGGAAAATCGACTAAAAAAATCACTTTACCAAGCTGTGAGGGGGTGCAATGAGGCTGAAGTGTTGAGACCCCCTAATGACAGGAGTTGGAAGGTTGAAGTTTTTACCGCGCTATTTTGAGATAATTTCGTCTGGCATCACCTTTTGCACCCCCTCCCCCCATTGACCCTTCGTACTTTTAACTCCCTAACTTTTGGCTTTTGTTTTAGTCTGTCTAAAACATATTATTACTATATATGTCTTGGAATGTCAGTTCATACTGGGTGTTTCTCTTCGATCGTATTTCCTTTGTACCAAAAAATGAGCAACTCAAGTTAGACGTATGTATAATGTTTAGTCTATCATAATCATTGCAGGGGCAAAGATACACGAATGTGATTTTTTTTTTCTAAAAATCTCAGGTAATTCTAACAATTTTCTACTTTTTATCCGAAAATGCTAGAGAAATCCGGTTTGCGCTGAAGTAAATATGGTTTTGTATTTACAGTAAACAAAATTGAAAATTAAGCTGAAGTGGTTTGTGAGATACCTTGAATAATGTAAGAAAAAACACTAAAACTTCCCAAAAAATTCAAATTTATACCCATAACTTTTGGAAAGGCTTTTATAAGTATTCAATTGAAAATGTTTCTTGAAATAATAACGAACCCTCCACCATTTGATATGGTTGTTTGGAAATTAAAAAAAAAAAAAATTAATTTTATGTAAATTTTCCTTGAAAAAATTTTTTTGCTAAAAATGTAATCTTATTTGAAAATTTACTCAGTTTTGTTTATTTTCTCTTAATTGGCTCAATATTTTAGCAAAAGCAGCTTGTTTAGTAAAATTTTGTATTTCTCTAGAACCTTTTTTTTGAAAAAAGCAAAAAAACTGGAGCATAAATTTTTCTCCCAAAATTTGCCAACAACTTGGAGAAAATATAATTATGCCAAGGAGTGGAGGGTCCTTTATTACTTCAAGAAAAATTTTCCGATTGTATACTTATAAGCGCTTTCTTTAAAATCAATGGCAAAAATTTGAAATCTTTTGAGAAATTTTAGTGTTTTTTCTTGCATTATTTAAGATATACCTTACGAACCGCTCAACCTTGGGTTTCAATTTTTTTTACTGGAAGTACAGCATCATATACGTTACACTTCGGCGCAAACCGAACATCGGTATCATTTTTGGATAAAATTTTAGAAATTTTTGAAAATGATCTCAAATTTGTGGGGAAAAAAATTTCAGATCCGTGTATCTTTGCCCCTGCAATGATTGGTATAGGCAAAACATTATACATGCGTGTAACTTGAGTGCTCTACTTGTGGTACAAAGGAAGTACTATTGAAGCGAAACACCTTGTATAGGGCCAGTTGCATATCTCATAAATGAGATCTAATCGAATCAATTATATGATTACGATGATACTCATTATTGGATTTGGTATATCTATTTTTTGGTGTTACTTTTTTTCTGTGTTGTGTTCCTATTTCTAGACTTATTTTCCAGTCGAAAAGACATAAGTATACGTAAGACGCAACTTTTCGAAAGATTTTCGCGATATATTTTCTTCCTCCCTGTTTTTTCCCTCCAATAGAAAGGTAGCATTATGGCTCGTTTACTTATAGTAGACGACGAAAAAGTATACGTAACGATAAATCCGCATACGTAGTAAATTTCAAAGTTTCCTGTACACTTGGTTTAATGTGAGAAAAGTGTTTGGTTTTGATGGTTTTCTTCCACTTCTCTGGTTTTTTTCGCCTTTCGAAACTGTGTTAAAACAAGGGTAGAGTGTGAAGTTGGTTCCATCAACATAAGGGCGGTGGTTTCGTTATAGGTTAGGCTGTGCAGTGTACTGTGGACGTGCAGTATACTTGCGTGTTTTTGTTTTAAAGACAACACCAACGCACGTCGGTATTCCGGTCAAAAAATATATATATGAAAGGAGGAGGAGATGGTGCAGTGGTGGCATGACCCCGAATAAAACCGATACACCATGTGTGTGGTGTGGATGGGATATAAAATTAGAGCGGTATCGTTTGTTGTTGGATCGGTTACATGTGACATTATGTATTGTAATACTTATCAATGTTTCTATAACCACCTACGCATTTATTTTTACGAAATTGTCTTTGCTGTCATCATAGTACGACGCAGAAAGGTGCACATATTCGATGAGTCGAGCAGATTATGGTACGATTGATGGATGAAAATTGTGATTTTTTTTCAATCTATCGTTCAATTTTGACTGTCCAAATGTTCGAAAAGATTTCTGATTTTGTTATCGTATCTGCAGATGATATTTTTGTGTGTACTTCAAGGTGGTTCATGGTACGTTTTTTTCGGATTTTTGATTTATTCGACCCTTAGCGACATTCTTTCTCATTAAAAAAAAAAAACATTTTCGAAATTAGGGCGATAAAAAAAGTTTAAAGGGTGCCACACTGGGGTTTTTCATATTGCAGTGGTATTTGCCCGACGTGCACTTTACTGCACTGCGTGATCATCGTTGGAGGGTTGAATTGGTCATTCTTACATTGCACAGCATTGCACATTATTGCACCTCGTCCTCAATCTCATTCGAGTTGGGTTCTCTAGGTGTGTGAATTGAGTTTAAAGTGCCTTATTTGGGGATTTTGAATTTTTGACCCCTAGATTTTTGAACTTTTCTAGTGAACTATGCATTACAAAAATTTACACGTGCGTAAACGCCCCATACTTTTTAAAGGTAGAATCGGCAAACCCTAGAGTGGAAAATATTTTAATTCTGTTTCTCATTTACTATTTTCTGATTTTTTTTTTTTGTGCTTTTGGCAAATTTTGCCATTAAGACTATTCGAATTCGAATGAATGTGAATTTAAGTATGTTTTTTTAGTGAGGGCATAAAGGTTTATTAATTGTGTTCAAGCATTTAAATAGGTAAAATGAACGAAGAGGGAACAAATTGGGTGAATATGATACCGTGGTACATCACCGGTTAGCTTTATGCAACAAACATCTAAACGTGTGGTAATGCTTTGACCCGAACGAGTCCAACGTTCCACTATGATCACGCGGTAGAATTGCGTCGTTATCGGGCCTTTTCGAATGTAATGTAAAAATTCGGCGTAGCAACACTTAAAACTATTTTTTTGGCCCGAAAACTTTTATGGGGTGTGTTTTGATTCAAAGAGAACGTGTTTAGGGAGATGAAGAACAAGAATAAAAATGAAAAAATTTTTACCTGTATTTTTGAACCACCCTGGTGTACTTGTATTACAAGCTTTTTAGGTTTGAAACCGATTAAAATTCACGGAAAGTGGAAATTTCTTCAATATGTACTTTGGAGTATGTGTTTCAGTATTTCAGAACTTCCCTAGAATCTACGCATATTTTGACCCCTTTTTGCGAGGCAAAGAGGATGTGCAAATTTTGTTGTTTTTTTTTGCAATAATTTCTCAAATAACGCACTTACGAAAAAAATGTTGAAACTAAAGCTGTAGAGCATCAAAAGACAAATATTTTTACTTCTTCGACTATTTCTCCTTGGAGGTGGGGTGGGGGGTGGAGGACTAGGACATACAGAAATAAGTCACGTTTAAAAATCTCCTCAAGACACAAATATATAATTTTCTAAAATCGGCTTAGTTCACTTTCAGCAGTGGTTGTTTTGCATAGTACTTTCCACTGCTGTGTAAAATAGGACGAATGTGAGAACAACCGCCTTTCCCAAATCGGCGGGAGGGAGGGCCTCTGCTGAAAAAGTCGCGACATTCTCCGAGCGTATAGTGTAGTCGAATTACTGCATCCTCTCACTCATAATGTAAAAAATAATTTTACAACTGATTTTTAATCTAGAACGTATTTAGACAAAAATAAGCTTGGGTGCCATTTTTTCCCGCCTCTCCCTCTCCAAGGATCCAATTTCGTTTCTTGGAAATGCACATATCTGCCCTTCTATCGGTTCTGTGAAAAAAAATTTCAAATAAAAGCTTCTTCTGAGCATTTCAATAGATACATTTTTGAGATTTGAGGCGCAAAGGTTGCTCCAAATGCAATTTTTGTAATAACCAAGAATACAGAGAATATTTCAAATAGAAACATTTACTTGACCATTTTTTTTGTGGAAGCGATAGAACGGGAGATTGGTGCATCTCTGAGCAAGGAGGCTAGAAAAAATGGCACCCACGTTTATTTTTGTCTAAATAAATTTTAGATTAAGAATCAGTCGTAGGTAGGGTGCGAGCGGAAGCTTTTTTTTTTTTGCAGTAATTCGACTATAAAGTAATTTGCCAATACTTGATAACTTGCCAGTATTTGATCATTTTGTCTTTGGAGCTGATTTGTGAGACAATCATGAGATCGATTAAAAATTCCAATGGTATTTTGAGTAGTCCATTCAATTTACAGTAGAACGCCGGCATTGTTGAGCCCAGTCTTGAATTAATAATTTTTTATACTCACTTTACTGAACAGCAACCCAAAATTTCAACGTTGTGGTAAAAACCTGAACCGCTTTGCTAAGCATCCCAGTTTGAAATTTATTTTTTTCAAAATTTTTACAAAATAGGGTACCGAATAAATTTACAAAAAAAATTTCACATGCCTGGGTTTGGCTGAAAGGTAGAAAAAGGAGTTATCAACTGCTGGCCAGTAGTCTTAGGTTGATTTGGGAATTTTTTCCGGTGGCAGGTGATTTAGGTGAGGGGGAGGAGAGTTAATAACACAGGCGATGGATGGGACATATATTGAAGTATAATGTATAATTTTTTCGGAATTTTTTGATCATTACAGTAGATCGGTTAAGATGGAAAATTCGAAAAATTGGTTCAAATAAAAGTTGTACAGCATCAAAAGACGAGCACTTTCGTTTTTTTTTACATTTTTTTCTTGGTGGTCTAGGAAGGAGTGGGGGGAGGGGGAAGGGTGGAGCTACGAAGAAAACAAAAAAATTATATCCGAAAATTCGCAGATTAATTGCGTTACGCTAATGAGAGGCAGACAAATTCCAGGCAGGTAAAAAATTTTTTGTTAGGGCTCTGAACACGATTTTTACAGCAATTTCAACTCTGGACCCGAATTGGGCTTTCTATGGGGAGGTTCAATTTATTTACTCGATAAAAGATTTTCTGATATTATTATTTTGTTTTCTCCATAGCTTCCCCCCCCCCTGCTATGACTACCTGACTACCTGGAAGAAAAGTGAAAAAACAAAAAAAGTTGTGTTACTTTTTCAGCAGAGCCCCCTCCCCCCTCCCATCCTTTTTATTTTGGGAAAGGACATTGTTCTCGTATTTTTTCTTATTTTACGCAGTAGAGCGAAGCACGGTGCAAAACAACCACTCCTACAAGTGAATTAGATTGATTTTTGAAAATTATTTATTTGTGTCTTAGGGAGATTTTCTAACCTGAATAATTTCTGCATTCCCTCGCTCTCCTTCCCCAACCTGCTGGGAGAAAAACTCAAAGAAGTAAAAATATTTGTCTTTTGATGCTCTACAACTTTGGCTTCTACATTTTTTTCGTGAGTGCGTTATTTGAGAAGGTATTGCAGAAAAACCTAAATTTGCATCCTCCTTGCCCCTCAAAAGGAGAGGCAAGTTCGAGAATATTGAAATAGGTATATACTCCACACAGTACGTATATGCGAAATTTCTGCTTGTCGTGAATTTTGATCGGCTTTTGAGCTAAAAAGCTCGTTCTATTGGTCCAATACCAGGGGAAAAAATTTACAAGGTGCATTTTGGAGATCTCGAAACTCGCAATAATGCATTCTTCTTTTCGGCAGGGCTGAGAATAAGGTGGTTGGTGGGCCGGAACACGACGATAGCGACGACGACGTCGACATCGACTTCGACTTCTACTTCGGTTCGCGGTGGTGGTCACGACGACGACAACGTCGTTGTTGTTTTTAATGGGGCACCGCGTGTACGGGCGTGCGCAAGCGCGCACGTTGCGACCCGGCATATTCCGGTCGAGGCGCGCGAGCCTCCCCTCGAAAATTTGTATCACCTCGCCGGTTAGTCGTCTTCTCGTTTGGTGAAACTTGTCTTTTTCGGCGCGTCTGTAGTCGTTAAATCGTATTAATCGCGGTAGCTTTTCGTCGCTGCTTCGTAATTCGGTCAAAAAAACTCGCTCGTCGCGTAAATCGTTTACGTGCCGCCGCTTTGTAGTATTTATAATTACTAAATAATAACAATATATATATATATATTTAGCTGCGATATCTGCACGGAGTGTTTTCCCATTTTTTTTTTTGTTTTTGTATTTTATTTATTTATTTTTTTGTCATCTCGATTAGCTTACGATTTGTTATTGAAGAAATTATCAACCGGCGAAATATTTTTTTGTATTTTTTTGGAAAATCTTCACATAATCACGAGTGCACATACCAATAATGCGGCATCCGGCGTTCTCGAGACTTTATTCTCTATAGTTATATGTACCTAAATGCGATGAAATGATAGAAGAGTTGGATTTCTTTCACAATCATGGCCATATTTCAATTATCAAAATTAAAATTTTGAAAGAAAATTTAATTTTGGGGACGTGTATATGTGGTACTGCCGAATTGAGCATATCTTTTTATTTTGAATCAATGGACTCGCTATCGTCATAGCAACGGTGGCTGCTTCTATATTAATATTTTCTTTTTGTCGACATCGGTGGTTTAGTGTGTATGCGATGTACACGTTTATATTTGACGACCAAGACGACGTTGTGTGGTATTCGCGTTTTATTTAAGCTGCCTGTTGCTTTTTTTTTTTTTTTTTTTTTTTTTTTTCCTCTCCCTCGATGCTACATCGTTGTACATGATATACTTACTTATAGTTGACGTGACGTTGTAATACTACAAGCTACCTTTACATTTATCGAAATTAGCTTTTGGTGTGCTGCATGTACAATTTCATTACGGTCGTAGTGGTGTGTAATTTATTTTCTTCGTTGTACTTTGTACGTGAAAAAAAAAAAAAAAATGCTGATTCTATCGTCGTTTTCGATTAGCGAAATTTTCGCCTTCTCGTCGTCGCGTTGTGTCGCTGTCTTTCTTTGATGTATTATGCATCGTGTACTCGAATTTCGTTGAAAAATTACTATGTGATTGGATTGTGATTGAAATTCGATTCGCGTGGAAATTCTCAACGATGGACTGTTTGATTTTGGAAAAAAATGGGACGACGAACGACACCAGTGACAATATATCGAAGGTGGCAGCTGGTGTAGAAGATTAAGGTGTACTGAAGTGTACGCGGAGAGTGCGATGACTTTGGGTGTTTCGCGAAGAACGATCATCCTAGCGTATTGGTATTATTGCTGTTTTGCGAATATTAGCAGTTGTTTGTGTATCGTCGTCGCTGTTGTATTTGCATTTGATCTTAATCCGCGCCAAAAGATGGATTACCAGTGTATCATCGTGTATACGGTGATTACCATTTTACCGCCCAGGTACGATTACGATGATCGTACCACTCGTAATGGTTGTTTCGGATGTATTAAGCGAACTATTAAAAGGTAGGTTGGGTAAATAACGTATAAGTTATGTATGTTGGGGTTTGTGATGTGGTCGGAGATGAATAGGCGTAATTACGACGCCTACAAAGTTGTCCTGTTTGATTTGTATCGAAGCCATGGAAATGTATATATTTATTGTATAATGAGGAAGATGTGTATAAAATTGACTTGGTCAGGATGAGGTTGGTTTTGAAATTGAAAAATGGGGGGGGGGGGAATTAGAATATTTTGATTTTTTGCAGCACTTTGGGTAAAATTTACAAGTATACAAGCTAAATTAATAGATGACGTTTTAGTGTAAAAGTTACATCTATTAATTTATTATGCAAGCAATTAACGCTAAAAGTGAAATTATTAAATCATTAAATATACAAGCTGTCCAAATGAATGGTAAACTTGTAAGAAAATTTAAAAAACAATAAATATCAGCTGCACTTGATTCGAATCCTTTCTTACCAAAGGTTCAAAGGTTTAGGAAACTGAAAATGGTAAAATTCCCTTTGTAAAATATTAAAAAAAAAATTAAAGTAATGAGTGAATCTAAAAAAAAACTAAGACGATGAAAATTTTCGACCCTACCCTCAGGCCAATGTTCCATTTTTTGAAGAAATTAATTTTTTCTAAAATTTGGGTACAGTTTTTTTATCTGACTCAATGCCTCGTGCCCTTTCTTCGCTTCTGGAATATTGTGATATTTAGTTTAAAATTTTTCAATCACGAAAATCATCATAAAAATCTATTTTTATCGATTTTATTGGGCAAAACTGTATAGAGCACCAGGTGCCAGATGAATCGAGTTTTGCTTTTTTTTTTTTTTTTTCTAAATTTGTAAACGACGAATGCTGTGGTGAAAATTTCAGTTTTCCAACTCAATTTATTCAACTTGTCAAGCTGACTTAAAGTTTAAAAATTTCCAAAAAAATGGGAAAAAAATTTGTTGAAAATTTAAAAAAAAATGGAATTTCTATAGATACCTAAACCTAGAAAGATCACTGACGGTAAGTTTTTACCGTTAGCGATATTTTTAGAGGAAAGGGGTATAAAAATATCAGCTTTTGCGTTTTTTTTAATGATTTTTTGAAAAATTACGAAAGAATTTTTTTTTGAGAATTTTATATTATTAAATAGAACATTTCAGTTTTGCCTCCTGTAGCTGATTTTCATGGGTGCTTAGAGAAAATTTTCATGTTTTAAAAAAAATTTTTTGGTTTATTAAAAATTTTTTTTCAGTAAATTCACAGTGAAATAGGCTAAGCACATTTTGCCTTTGTTCATTTTAGGGCTGTTCGTCTTCGCTTGTACCCATTTCAGGGGTTCTTAATAGGTTTTCCAACGTACAAAAATATTGTATAAATGGTTCTAAAAAAGGAGGAAAAAAATGAAAGATTGCTTTTAAGGGTCTAAAATAGATGAAACATGTTCCTTTTGATGGCATTTTTTTTTTTTGAAAATTCATTTTTTTAATTTTTAACAATTTATTGTTACAGACGCGAAAAATAATTATTTTTGACTGCTCCTGAAAAATTGATCATGGGGGGTGATATTGATATTATGCATTTAATCATCTAAAATTGATACCCTTCATTCGTTTCAGGAGAGCGTTTCTTAAGAAAATTTTCTTTGTGGTTTTTCAGAAAATGGCGAGGAACTCAAAAAATGGCATGTTTTATAAACCACTGTAAAAAACGAAATTGTGAAAATTCGTCAAAAATAATAATTTTATATTAAAAAATATGTTGGAAAAAATTTTTGAAATTTTTGAAATTTTTTTGAAAATTTTTGAAAATACCTATGCAAGTTTGAAAAATTGTGCTGGAAAATTGAAATTTTTACCATATTATTTTAATGTCATTCCACAACTATTGGGACATCTCCGGTTGTAAATTTTCAAAAAAAGCAAAATTCGTTTCAGCCTAATTCGCGAAATGGTCTCTTAAAGGATGTGAAAATTTCAGCCTCCAGCTCAAGTTTTTTAACTTGAAAAACTCATTTGAAGTTTGAAAATTTTTTCGAAAAATGGAATTATTGCATATATTTGATCTTTAAATGATCGTTGGTGGGAAATTTTTGTCATTTCCCTTTTTTTGAAAGGATTTTAAAAAATGTAATTTTTTGCGTTTTTTCATTATTTTTGGAAAAATCACGAAGGACATTTTTTTTGAAAAACCCCTCGCTAAAATACACCCAAGACATCAATTTTAGATACTTGAGAGTAAAATTTTAATTTCATTTCCCATAAACGAGTTTTCAGCGGTGTTTAAAAAATAATTTTTTGCGTGTTTTTTTGAAAAAATTTTTTCTCGGTAAATTCTTAGTAAAATAGACCGAGGACATTTACCTTTGTCCATTTAAGATCTGTTTTCCACTCGTTTGATCTTTTCAGGGTTTTTTAGTTGATATTCCAACATTAAAAAATTTAGTATAAATGCTTTCAAAAAAGGAAGAAAATGGCAAATTGCCCCTGAGAGCCCAAAATAGATGAAATATGCCCCACGTGATGAATCGAAAAATCATTTTATCGATTTTTAAGAAATTTGTTTTAAAATACCTACGTAAAAAAAAGACCTTTATTGAGCGACCCTGAGAAATCGTCTATGAAGGATAAAATTGAAATATTGCGTTTAATCATTTAAAATTGATGTATTGAAATCCTTGGGGGGGGGGGCACCACTGACCTGTTCGATTTGAGCTTCCTCAAAAAAAAATATCCTCGCATAATTTTTCAGAAAATCGTAAAAAAACGCAAAAAGTTGCATTTTTTAAAAATCCCCTAAAAAACGGGAAAATGGCAAAAATTTTCCAGCAATGATAATTTTGTGTTCAAACATAAATAAATGATGCCCATTTTAGAAAAAATTTCAAAAAACTTTTTTAAACTATTTTTTGAAAATTTTTGAACTGTAAGTGAGTGTAGCAAGTTTACAAGATGAAATTGGAAAACTGAAATTTTGAGATCATTTCACAACTATTGTGGTCCAGCCGTTTGTTGATTTTCAACCAAAGCCAAATTTTGGGACGTGTTCTAAATTTCATCCCTCTCGGTATATTTTTCATGACTTAGCTCTTGAACCGTACTTCGTGTTACGGCCTATTTATGTTGTAGGTTTTGGATTGAGCTTGAGTCAAGATGGTAAATCATCCCCCTTCCCCCTCTACTTAAAAAGATTACCAGTCATCAGTTTACAGTCTACTGAAGATGAGTTTGCATGAGACACTCCAAACCTTACTTGAAATCATTCTGCTATGTTCTTAAGGCTGGCTCTCAATTCCTAAAATTTATTGGGATGGGGGGCGGTAGACCTATAAATTTTTTCCCTCGCGTATTTATTTGATAAAAATAAATTTTAGGCAAAAATCGTGTGTACTAAATGAAATTTTACTGCTTTTGTAACGAGAAGCGCGTACGAGTACCTCGTTACCGCGTGTGGCCAGTGAGAAATTTCGTTACGCGCTCGCCAGTCACATCCTCAATTTTGAATGCTTTACCTTTTGGGATAATATCAACTTAGAGGGCTAAAACTTTGAGGGGATCATTTTCCAGCACGTAATGACACATTTTTGATGGTGTGATGCGATTAAAATTCAGAAATTAATTTTTTTTTTTGAAATTTCACATCTCCCTCGTTTACTGTATTCGTAAAACGACTTCGTATTTTGTTTCGCAAAAAAGATGAGATACAGACTCTGGCTGACCAAAGTGTTTCCAAAATTTTCGAACTCGTGGCAATTTCTATACCTTCGTTCGTGCATGTTTCTTTAAAACGTTAAATAATTTTTAGGTAACTGGGTAAGTGTTGATGATGACGATGTTGTTTGAGATGAATAAAAGTAAAAGTTTCCAATCAAAGGTTCCTGAGCGGAAAGTAATTAATAATAGGGCTTCTTATATAAAGAAACAACCGAGCCAAATTTGTCTTGTCTATGCTGTCGACGACTATAATAACAAATTAAAAGAAAAACCCCATTAAATTATAAAAATGAACCATTCGCTTATACCGGAGCATTTAATAAAAGCTACATACGTATAAGATAATAAATAAACGAGCTTTTATTATATAGGTCCGGCTCGACGTACGTGGAACGTCAAACTGTTGATCATTATGGTACGAAGAAAAAGGAAAATGCTGTTCTCTTTCTCAGTCTTTTTCCTCGCTCTGTTTCTTGTTTCTTTTTCTCTCACGCTAAGTATTTCTTTCGTTGGTAAAACTACGTAAAAATAAAATGTCTCACAAGGTCGTCGTCAATTCGCTCTGATACATCTCCTCCCAAGTTTATGTATGTAATTCTCATCTCCACCTTCATTCGATTGACGAAGTTGCTACGTGCTTATGTCATATAATTCTCATTCTCGTCCCCATTATCATGGTTTTCAAAGCCCGGCAGCGACACCCGTTGAATTACCTCCATATCTTTTTCTCCGCCTTTTAAACGTGGTTCTTTTTTTGCTGGCCACCCCCCCCCCACCGCCGTGCCCTTCTTATCTCAATCAACGTGTATGTGCTTTACGTTTTGGAAGAGAAGAATTGTTGTTTTCATACGTACAAGTTGTGTACACGAGTTAAATGTTTACCCATATTTGGAAGGATGAAATGAACATACGAGTACATACGTCATCGTGATCGCAAAAGCCTTCGTTTCGCTGGTATTTTGATGATATATAAACAAGATCGAATAGGTTATGCTGTTTTGTAGAATGTGTTGATTGGCGTAGGCGTTTTGTTCATTTCGTCTGCGGTGTTTTTTTCACAGTATTTTAAGGTTTTGTTTTTTGTTCGGCGGTATATTCGGGTTTCGTTTTCGCCCTATAGTTGTCCTTTGGTACGTCACGACATGTCGTATATGAAATAAATGTACACGTAAGGATAATCCGTCTTAGCTTTGTATCTTACTGCAAATTGTTGGTTTTGTTTGCGAGCATTGTATAGGTTTGTATTCGATTGAAACAAAGGATGGCGTTTATCGCACAATTCGACCCAATTTGATTGATGCCAATTCAAATAATACTCGTAATTACTCGTATAGCGTTGTACTCTCCTATATTGTCCATTTATCTACTCCATTGGTTCAAATTAAATCTCATTGTAGGTCTGATTAAATGAAAATAATTCAAAATGATTCGAATGTGATGGAATTTAGCAGCAAAAAAAACATCCTCGGGTTCTCGTTATACCTGCTTCATTGTAAATTATTTCATTCGATGAGCGAACATAAAGCAGATACCTATTACCACCTCACTTTGGTTGTACGAAACAAAATACATGGAAACGTCGAAAATGATAAATTTCTACTATTCTGGCCTGGATAAGGTAAATAGGTAATAGGTATTACAGATATAGCTATTTTTCAAAATCGAATGAAAAAGGCAAACTTTTCAAAATAAAATTATCTCGTTGGAAAGCTCATTACCGAGCAAACAGTATACTTTGAAGCTAGCCTTATTTTCACTATATCGCGTATTAGTAACGGAGACCGAGAAAAATGATGAAAGAGAAGTTCGACATTTCAAAAACTCACCTTTCAATTTCCACGTCGCCGACCAAACAACCCATCGACAACGAGTTGGTGTGATCGAATTACGAGACGACCTATCTTGACATTCCTCTCTCTCTCTCTCTCTCTCTCTCTCTCTTCATCGTTATATAACTCTTAAAAATGGGTTATTTTCTTTTACTGCGTTTTTACTTTTTCTTCTGATGATACGCTACGATGTGTGTTTATGGTTTCCCGAAAAAAAAAAAAAAGAAAAAAAAAGGCGAGCGATGCTATCGAGATAAAACTTGGCATGATAAACTGTACTCACAAGGTATTAAAGGTATAAGAAGACATGAACACGTATTCGTACTTTATTTAGGTTTATTTTCCATTTTACTCTATTACGAAATTGAGCTTTTGTAAATGTATACGTTTGTGTGTGCGCGTGTGTATGTGTGTAGTAAGGTGGATTATCATTTCAAGTTTTTTACTCTTTCGAAAATTGAAACTGATAGGATCGAATATTCTTAGTATTTCAGTTCTTATGTTTTTTCTGAAAAGTGTCTAACAGGTGGTGAAGAAGGTAGCTGAGTTGTAAAAACTAAAATTTAAATTTAAACTGCCAAAAGTAAAGTCGAAATGAAAATTTAAAAAGTAAAATGCAAAATATTTGTACCGAAATTTTATAACTGAAACTTTTCCTTAGTTCCTGTCTTTCAGTTTCAAGATTATTCTGTATAAAAACGAAAAAAAAAATCCCATCTACGGTAGTTTATTATTTTTTTTTTAGACTTGTGGAGCTACATTAGCACTGCACACATATGAAACTGAAACTGAAAAAAAAACCAAAAATCAAAAATTGAAAACCGAAACCGAAATATTTTCTGTTTCACAGTCTGACAAAAGAAACAAAAAATAATAAAGATAGGCTAAATATTGCTCCCAAGTGGTGAAAAAACTTTCAGAAATATTGAAAAGCTAGTAAGTTCAGAAAGTACATTTTAGAGCATTTTCGAGCCCTTTGTACCGAAATCCTGGTTCACGATCTATTCTCAGGTATGTTAAAAGATTTTCCCCCAAGTTTTTCAACTCAACAAACTGATAATAATGGTTGAATGCATTGATTATATCGGTGAAAAAGACGAACGATATTTTCCATACTTAACTGATTATCAAAGAAATGGTGATAAATGTGAGCTTTTTACATTTCCATTTCATTAATGAGTTTGGCTAAATGAATTGTTTTCAAATTTGATATAGTGATAAGGTAAGAGATGCTGAGCAATTTCAAGTAGTCTTTTTTTGATCATTTTCGTAGTTTCTGCTTCGAAATGATCAGAAAAGCTTTAAGAATAACTTATTAAAATCTCAGCTCATTTTATTCAGTAGTTTTTGAGATTGAAATTTAAATATATCGCGTCAATGAGTCGAATTTTTACCCATCTTGTTACCTACACTTTGGGGGATAAAGTAGGGCTTTAATCCTAAACTGTCCAGTAGGGCATTTCAATTCTAATTTTTTTTTTTTTTTCAAAAGTTAAATAAGGTGATGAAAAAAAATTACTAAATGATGACAAATACTTTGGTAAAAATTTGGGCTCTCTGAATTGACCCTTGACCTATGCAAATTTCTCGTAGAAATCTTAAAGAAAAAGTTTTCTTTGTATTTTGAGAATTTTGCCAGCGAAAAATCAAAAAAAAATCTCATTTTTTTTCTATTAGTAATAATGAAATTCCGAATTTTCTTTCCATCATCTCGAATGAAGTCAAAATGAAAACGACTAATTTTTCGTATTTTTAAATAGGCATGATTTTGTGTACCTTGAAAAGCTATAAAATTGCGAATGATTTTTTTTTGGTTCCCATGTTGTTTAATATGACTCACTAAAGCAAGAATTTTTTTTCAATTTCTGGATAAATTTTGAAATTTTTAAGCAATTCGGGCTGGATTAACGGTCAAGTCACAGATGCCAAATTTATTTTATCGCGATCATTCAACTTGGTTTCACAATCTTTTTTTACCCCCTTCAATTTTCAAAACAAGTCCATAATTAAAATGATTTTCCTCTTACCTTCCTTCCATTATACTTCATTGTTTTGAATTTCGTAAAAACAATATTTTGATACTTTGAAGTAGAATGTTATCGGAAGGTTGGGCAGAAGATTAGGAATAAATTAGAAACTTGAAATCTTTACGACATTGTTTAGATGCCATTCGGTAACTTTTTTCAGCCACCCACCAATCCCCCCCCCCACTCGTCCTAGTAAAAAATGAGAACCTACCAGAGTACGTTTTAGGATACCCTACACCACCTTATAGACAGGAAATAGAAAAGTGCTTTCAATAAGTTAGATGAGTTGAAATATACGATAAACTTCCCATTTCACAAGTATTTTTCTTATCAAAATTTATATAAGGTGTTTCAGGGTAGAAGTAAAGGAGTTAACTGGTGACTAGGAAACATATACAGAGTCCATGTATGTATGTTTGCTTATCCTCTGAGCTGCGTAGGCTCAGGTGCTGTGATTAATATAAACTTTACCACCAATTCAATATAAGTTTTTCAAGGGAGTGTTGCTTGAGAATCAAAATAGTTGAAAATTTGGAATTTGTTCGAGGGAATAAGGAATTTTATCTAGATTACCGTAGTGTATCTAGTTGATAAAATAATGCGAAAAACATGCTTTAAAACCTTCAATTTTTTTGATTTTTGTTGAATTATTCAAAAATATGTTCTCATGATATATTAATTAAATTAATGTTATTGGAAAAAAAGTGTGCTCTTTTCAATGCCGCGAACTTCATCTTTCTTTTTCACTCGGATGGAAAATTATGAACGTTTAAATTCTCAAAAAAAAATAAGAAATTGAGTTTTTTCGAAATTTTATTGCTCTTTTTTAGGATTTAAAAATTCATAACTTTTCATCTGAATAAGTTAAAGTGATGAGGTTTGCGGCATTGAAAAAAACAAACTTTTTTTTCCAGTAATATTAATTTAATTAATCTGTTACGGGAACAAATTTTTGAATAATTGAACAAAAATTGTAAAAATTCAAGGTTTTGGTGCACATTTTTCTTATTATTTTATCAACTACTTGCTTCGCTATTCTACTGTTACAAAAGCAACTACTCTGTGGTAATCTATGAAAAATTCTCTTTTCCCTCGAATAAATCAAAATCTTTACCGATTTTGGTTCTCGAGCTGTACTCGTTCGAAAAACGTATATCAAAATTGGAAAAATTTTATTTTTGAATCAGAGTAAATCAGCCCCTACTACTGAGAGGCTAGGCAAACATACATATATGGACTCGATATGTGTTGCCTAGTCACTGGATCAAATCCATTCCACCCTGTAACACCCTGTATAGATTTTTTATATTTATCTTGAAAATGCAAAAAAAAAGAAGTCATTTTTTTCGTTGAATTTGGAAACAGTTTGATCAAAGTATCAGTAACGCTTGAGGATGTAAAGTTGAAATCTTGTGTTACGCGAGTGCGATTATCTGACGCTGGCTTTTTCAACGACCTTATACCATTATGTTAAGATTTTTTCGCTGAAAAAAATTTCAAGAACGATCCGCCTTACCCTAGAGGTTGCAATGTAACTTTTTCATGCACAAATTGAACTATCCAGCGTGTAAAAAAAAAAAAAAAAAAAGGGCTAAAAATACAGCGAGAAAGGGGTATAAAAAGAA